>VYZQ01046206.1:0-11812 GCA_013400655.1 Mystacornis crossleyi | reverse complement strand
ACACCCACACGTTGACACCAAACACTCTCCCAAAAAAAAAAAGAAAAAAAAAAAAAGGAAAAAAAAAAAAAAAAAAAAAAAAAAAAAAAAAAAAAAAACACTGAGGAGCGAGAAAGGTGCCAACCCATGATAAAAAGGGCTGAGCTGGGGTAGGACTACCCTCACTGAACACTGCTCTGTTCTGAGGTGAGAAAGGTCTCACCATAGAAAAGATACTGCTGACAAGGTCCTAAATTTAAGTGCATTAAAAGAGGAGACTGGAATCAATCTGTGTCATTCTTTAAAACACATCTAAAATGGTGTAAAGGAGATGAAGCTGCATGATCTTTCACCAAGGTAGTTCCTCATGATTGTCTCATTATTTTATCATCTTTTCTTAGCTATGTGGTCTTCTTACAAAGACTTGTAAACATCACAAACTGAAAGTCAAATGAGTAGGACTAGCCAAGGCTCTTTCAGTGGCTGAAGGAAAGAAATAGTAGCATCCATAAAGTTATTCATCTCCTTTTAAATAAATTTTTAAATTAAATAATTTTTGAAGGCATCTAATCAGCTTCATTGACCACATGTGGGAATAGTCTTCTCTGCTAATTCTAGACGTACAACTTTGATGACTAAATTTAGGTGAGATGAAACATGCCTTCAAGAAACTCCATAATGATTCTGCAAACCGTATACTTTTGTGCTCCCTCTCTCCCCTACTGTTTCTTTTCTTCACTTGTCACTTCTCATTTCTATGTCAGGTATCTAAACGTAGACAGTAAGGTCTTTGAAGCAGAAACCAGGCCTGAATATTTGTCTCAACAATAAATAACCAGCTTAATCTACTAGTAGGACAGGCAGCTGTAGAATGCCTAAGAAACTATAAAGAAATTAACTATAAATGATTAGATTTTTATTAGAAAATCTCCTCCCTTTTTCCAGTAAATCAGAAAATAATCCGGTAGTCAATAGAATGTACTAAGTTTTAGGGTTTTTTGTACTGAGTAGTGTTTTAACTATTTCTTTACTATAAAACCATAGTTTTATATAGTTGATAAGATTAAGGAAAAAGGGATTTCTGATTCTGACAGCTCTCCAAAACACACCATTACAACTGAATGAAGCCATTAAACATGGAACCATTAGGAACAATGAATGGGTCAACATCACACAATGAAAAGAAGTAAAACCTAAGTGATTTGCAACATTACAACTAAATTGTTATTATTGTTGAAATATTTTGCACAAGAAATAATTTTTTCTTTGCAATAATTAGATCTGAACTAATAATTATTAGACTGACAAGTTTTCAATTACACTAACAATAAAGTCTTGGGTTTACAGGAGATGGATATAAAGAAGGCATGACCTTTCCAGTGTTCAGTTTTCTTTAACTGAAAGTGTTGTTATAATCAAATGTGATTTTGAAATAGCTAATCACTCGAGTATTTACCTGAAAAAATCTAAGAAAATTCAGCAAGTAACATCCAAAAGTGCTACAACTTGATATAGTTGCAATATCTTGCAGTGTATTTAGTTCCCCTCTCCTCCCTACCCCCAATATTATTTTTACTGTGAGATTCATCAGAGACCTGTAAAGACCTGCCTTTGGTTCAGGTAACATCTAAATAGGAAACTAAATGTCTGCTTTTTATCTATAAGTTACCTTTATTTTAACATCTTATACCCAGAAAATACCTTCAGGACACAGACTTTGTTTAAAGACCAATGAAGAAACAACAGTACATTTCTAAAGAAAATATTTTGTCATTTTTTCTCTCTGAATACTTAAATTTGAAATAATAAAAATTGTTATTGCTCTGAAAACAGCTGTAATATTTTTATTCATGAAAGAGAAGTTCCACACAATCCTTCAAATCCATCTTCACACACCACAATCTGGGCCAAGTAATGTGTTTTATATCACGTATTTTACAAGGAGAGTTGAGGACAATTAGCTCAGCTGTAGCTACCATGCCAACACGTGTCTTTACATACCAACATTTAGGTGAAAGGAAGTCTAATTGAAGATGGAGTCCTTTCCTGGATTCTCAGTTGGAATTAAGGGGCAAGAAAAACTACTTCATCCATTAACAGGCCCAGACAATGATATCAGCTCTGGAGATCAGGAAGAATGTTTCCACCAGAGCACAGAAAGTTTGGCGAGGTTTGGATTCCAGACATACCTCAGGTAAAGTAGGTAAATTTTTTTGTGCTTGTTGGAAATAAGTGCATGTTTTTCCCACCACAAGTGTGCTTCTAGTTTGTCTTTCAAACATCCTCCTAGCATTTCTTGCTGCCAGGAAGCACAAACATGGAGTTAGAGAACTTGTTTTGGTAAGGCCCAGAAAGCCCATAATAAGCACATAATAAGTCTGACCTCCTGTGTAACACAAGCCAAAAAAATTTACCAAGTAATTCTTGCATGAGGCCCTATCCTGGATGTGCTAGAGGCAGTCTTTTAGAAAGACATCCAGGCCACATTGTCACCAGTATTCCCTGAGTCTCCTCAGTGATTTTCACTTATCTGGCTCCCCACAACAGCAGCAGGGGCTTTGGAAAATTATCAGAGAGTGCTTTCAAACCTAGATGCTTGCAGTATGATTATAGGTTCCAAAAACAGTAAGGCAGACAGCAAGCAAGGAGAGCAGATCCACCCTTATTGTCTGAAAGTCTTGCAATAAAAATATTCTTACAGAGTCTCTTTGTTGAAGAACAAGAGATATAATTTAGAATGTAGCACTCTCAGGAAGGCAAATGACTAAAAACTAATTGTTTTTCCCATTACAGAGAACACCCGTGATTGTACCAGTGTCAGTCTCTCTCAGAAAACATTCTAGACAAACATTCTTTACTATGGGCAGCAATAATAATAGTAATGATACAGTTTGTCTGCACAATGACATCCATCCTGATGAACCAAAATGCTCTCAAATCTTGGTGATCTGTTTCTTTCAGTGATTGACCTAGGCCTTGGATAACAAATTGTGGTTATAGCTGGCAAAGAATTGAGAAAATATCCCTAACTTTTCTGACTTTTACCCCCAAAAAACAAAGAAGGTTTACTTCTTTGTCTTCTTCTGTCAAGTATTTCCCCTGGGGAACCTGAATACTTAAGAATATTTAACGTCCAAATCACCTAGGACTGGAGAAGAGACAGTTTGCTCAGTACCACCTTGGTTCAGCTTTCAGTTTTAGTACAGTATGACTATTTTAATTACTACTGTCAGTGGTTATTCACAGCTTTGCTACTATGATATACAATGATCATTGTTATTAATTTGGCAATGAATATTGCTTTTATTCAACTTAGTGTTTTAATTCTTGTTTCTGCAGTGTGAATGTTAATTTTTTTTTTTTTTTTTANTACTATGGGCAGCAATAATAATAGTAATGATACAGTTTGTCTGCACAATGACATCCATCCTGATGAACCAAAATGCTCTCAAATCTTGGTGATCTGTTTCTTTCAGTGATTGACCTAGGCCTTGGATAACAAATTGTGGTTATAGCTGGCAAAGAATTGAGAAAATATCCCTAACTTTTCTGACTTTTACCCCCAAAAAACAAAGAAGGTTTACTTCTTTGTCTTCTTCTGTCAAGTATTTCCCCTGGGGAACCTGAATACTTAAGAATATTTAACGTCCAAATCACCTAGGACTGGAGAAGAGACAGTTTGCTCAGTACCACCTTGGTTCAGCTTTCAGTTTTAGTACAGTATGACTATTTTAATTACTATTGTCAGTGGTTATTCACAGCTTTGCTACTATGATATACAATGATCATTGTTATTAATTTGGCAATGAATATTGCTTTTATTCAGCTTAGTGTTTTAATTCTTGTTTCTGCAGTGTGAATGTTAAAATTAATTTTTTTTTATAAAACTAATGGCAACATGAAATATAATGATAATAATAATGATGTTCTATGGAGGAACATAGCTCATTACAGAATCCTAAAATAGTCTCTTTCAATAAGGATTCCTAAGCAATGCAAGAAGTAAGCATGCCCTCAGTTTATGTTAAAGAAATGACCAGATTTGGACAGTAATATAATATGTTTTCAAATGCCAGTGACAAACTCTCCTTAATTTCAACTATGTAATACTATTCTTTAATAATGTAAATTATCAGTTATATTTGGAAAAGAAAAGGAATTAAGTTAAATTTATAAGCAAGGTGAAATATACTTTCTGTAGGTGAACAAAACTAGTCAGTTTTGTGTTTCATCTCATCTACTCAGCTTTGTAAATACTAGATGTGTAGTCCAAGTTGGTCATAGAAGGTCTCTCTATTTGTCATGGAAACATCCCCTCCTAAGAAAGCTCTTTGTCAGCTAAAGCGTCTCTGAAGGCTTCTTCCTCTACTGATTTGCTAATGACAGAAACTAAGTACATACGCCTCGATTCTGCAGAAAAAAAGGCTACAGAAAACAACTTGGAAGTCTTGTCCTGAGTGATTATGTGCTTTCAAGGGAATTTAGCAAGTGTGTCTGTATAATTCTTATTTTTTATCCCATTTTTGATTAATTATTTACAGGCAAATTAATACAAAAATTATGTGTGCTTTTGCATCTCAGGGGTCTGAAATATTTTTATGAGATTGAGGCAATGGAATGAAGGGTTTCAGGTAAAGTCAATAAAGTCACAAAGGAAGAGACCTCTCAGGGTGATTACCATCTGTAATATCTGTCTCCTATACCACCTTGATCCTTTATTTTTTTCCATTAAAGTACTGCATCAGCCTACATCTTAGAGTAGAAAGGACCAGAAAACCTAGCAATATGACCTCAGTTCAAGGAAAAAGAACATTTCAGATGTTGTAACATTTGATCTGAGAGGGTGTGATCAAGGCAAGGACTCCTCTAAAATAAATTTTCTAGGTGCACATTGCTACACAGAAATTGAACAGAAATTGTTGAGCTAGAACTCAGTCTCTCAAGTCTCTTGATCCATCGAGTTTCATCCATCTAGGTGCAAATGCAAACTTGCTGTTTTCATTTGATGCTGAAGTCTTCTTTCCAAATTAATTTGGTTAATAACTATACCTAATTTTAGGCTAAGGAACAGCTATACCTCAATTTGCAGTTTTGAAGTACAGCGCAGGTTTGAACCTACCCTACCAGGAGCACCAAGCAACATGAACCAACAGATACCAATCACGCTACCAGCACTCAATCTCCTGTTTCCCTTATTCCATGTGCTTAAGTTTAAGGGTTTTTAATGTCACAGTAGAAATCACTTTTTCCCAGATAGTCAAGAAGTCTGTACTTGTAATGGAGACTGAATTTTGCTCTAGGCGTCGTGTCAGCCTCAGACCTTCTCCAATACATTAGAGGAAAATAGGCAAGGAGAAAGACAGAAGCTACAAAATGGTCAAAGGAGAAGGAATAATTAATTTTTTCAGTCTTAAAAATTTCCAAAATATGAATGGCTTAGTCAAGAAATACTGTCAGTTTGTACCTATACTGCTGAGTTTAAGAAACAATGGATAAAATTTCCTCCCAAAAAAAAAGGTTAAGATATAATAAAATAATTTTATTCAACAATCTTTGTTTTCCTGCTGATGTTTCTGGATTCAAAATTTTAGTTAAATACCTTATTGTTTTAGTTCAAGTCTAGAATGTAAAATGTACAATTTAGGTTAGTTAAATGCAGAAAAGACTCCAAAACATCCCTGACAGAGCTTTGAATGGAATTAACAAATGCATGTACAAATTACATCTTATTATTCAGCAGATGAATTTTTGCAAGGTTGAATTTTCAGTTATCAAGGTTATCCATCTTTCTGCCTAGACTATTTCTGAGGGAGATATAGAGCTCCTATTCTCCAGGGATTAAAAGTTTCCTGATGAAAGAGACATTACCTCTGGACTCAACTAACGTGAGAATGTCGTGATCTCAGGTTATCTTGATGCACAGATGATTCTGAGATTCCAAAACAGAATATGATTAAGAAAACCTCTTTTTATGTTTGTACAAAACCACAAAAAATAAACTAATGCTGTCTGAAACTCACAACTCAAATAGGGAAGAAAATATGAGCTGAAAGAAAGAAGAAAGCAAACAAGAAACACTATATATGTTGGTTTGAAGCCATAACATTTCGTCACTTCCTGCAGAAAGGACTGTTCTACTTCAGCAATCAATAGACTTCCCTTCTAAGGAAGATAGCTTAAAACTAGGTGCCTAAAGTTTTTAGAACTCTAGGCTAATTTGAGGGCTCTCAGACAAAGTTACCCTATGGAAAGTCTTGAAAAACTGAAAAGCTATCCTAAACAGGCAGTGAGAAATCATTGCAACATCCTACACTTAATTTACTTTCCTCTTATATTTGTGTGTTATGATTTGTAAAGGAGAAATTGAATTGAGCCATACTACTGTAATTTTATGTAATTATCTTTAAAGAACATTGTTGGTGTGATTAGACAAGCTGAACCATGGATTTGGATTATAGTTTAAGAGTCAAAAAAACAGCCTAAACTACAGTATTTCCAGATGCACTGGGTTCTGTGGGTGGCAGGTCCCTTGGATTTCTTTGATGATTAATTAATGAAGTTTGAAATCCAGATGTTGCGAGCTTCACTAAAGCTTTGAGTGGAATAGAAAGTAAAGGATCACTTTTTGGTTCCTTCGTCCTGAAAGGAAAGAAAGCTGTATGTTATAAAGTTGTGCTTGGAGTTTTGATACATAAAAGCAGAGCTCTGAGGGGTGTAGTGCATAATATGCCCTTTAGAAAAGCATGTTTCTAGCTGTAGAGGTTAGCATTGTCCTCAAATTTAATGGTTGGGACAGACTTTTAAGGCTCAGGCTCACTTGTGAGCCTCCCAACACAAGTCTGTCCTCTGCAACAAAACAAGAGCATTTGGGGAGGCTTTGTGAACAGAGCTTTTGCCCTATGCTGGGTGTCAGCCTGCTGAACAAGCTGGTCTCCAGCCAAAGCATCGTGCAGGAGACTGAGCCATTCCTCAGTGACGGGGGTCTCAAAGACATTGGTGACAACAGGCCTCACTTCAGGATTTATTTTTGCAACTATCATGCTAAACATTAAAATACTCCTTAAAACTTTACTCAAGGCAGAATAAAATTAATTAGTTTTTTACTATGTTCAGTTGTAAACACAAACTTATACAAAATTGACAAATGAGAAAATGAAGTATTAGACAGTCTGATAGCCTTCATTCCTGCTTTCCACACAGCAAAGTTCATTAGCACTAAGCAAATATTTTAGATGTCATGATAGTTTTGTCACACAAGAATAGTTGTACAGACTGGTCTTCATGACTGAATCATCTATCACACCTTTGAGTGAACACCAAGAGTATGAAATGATCTATAACTACAAAATTATTTTTTCTTCTCATACCCATGCTCTTTGCTCCTGGGAACCCCACTTATGATCATAGTCAGCAAAACAGATACACATGTAGTTAAAGTTTGCTGAAGAGAGATGTTCCCATGAAAAAATGTTCTAGAACTTTTTGATTTCAGAAACTAGTATCTGACATAAGGATAGAGTTAAGACCTTAGCTTTAAATATTCTCCAGAAGATGGAGATTATCCAGACCAGCTTTCTCTGAATCATCTAACAAACATGCAGTAACATAGACAACTTCAAAAACCAAGGTTCTCAACAAAATGGATTTGTACAGAAAGATCCAGAGCTGCTTATGATTTGGCTAAATAAAAAAATAAAATTTAGTTAATATGATGGGGACACAGGGCTACAGTTTAGTTTTACAGAGGAAACTTTTGCATTTTTAATGTGAGAATCCTGCACATCAGAAGTTAACTAGGGAAAATAATCTTAGCCCTTCCTCTGAAAGAGAATTTGGATGCGTGCCCATTTTGTCTAGAATAATTTTTAGGCTTATAACTTATGTGTTTAGAAAAATGCAATCATTTAAGTTCCTTTAAAAAGGAGATATTTAAGGGAAAGTTTATTGTACAGAATGGTGTTCTAAAGTTCTTTTCCTTTCAGTCTCTGTTGAAAAAGCTTAGATGACTTATTTCGATTAGACATCACCAGATAGATCTTGTTCAGACTTGATTAAACAAAGTCATCATTCTGCAGCATTAAATACAGATGGAGGCCAGAGTAACAACGTGTCTCTGTTAAACACTTAAATTCAAATTCTGAACTTTATGTCGATTGAAAAAAGTCAGCTTGGGGAGCAAAGTAAAAACAGATATCCCATAACTGGTAAAATGTTAATCAAAAATGCCGTGCAGGTTCCAGCACATAGGTCGTTCCTGCATATTAATCTGCCTATACAAATGTAGATTCTTAGATATGAGGGTAATGGGGATGGGATATAATTTTACTCAGCTGCACTTACAAGGCTATTCCTCCTCCTAGATAGTGAGCGTACTTACTGGTCAGAAACCCACCTTTTGTTTCTCCACTAAATTGATAATCTTTTTATCTGATTTAGACAAAATAATGTCTTTCTAGGAACTACAGTGAGTGTAGAAAAGTGAGTGTGTGAAAAGACAAAGTATGTTGCGTTGTGAGCCAGCCCGTGTCAACCACATCAATGCTTGTGCAACAGAGAAAGTTCCTGTGTGTCAGCGTGGGAGAGGGCCAGGTAGTTTTGTATGTGCAAGGAAGTCTGTGATGAGTTTATAGGTGAAAGCTGAGGGGGTAAGTTGTTTGTGGATGACAGTTTGCTCGTGCTCAAACCTCACTTTTTATCTGTATTAGTCTGTGAGCACAAGGGAGTGGGATGGTGCACATGCACTCTGCAGAAAAAGGAAGAAACAGTGCATGTGACAGAAGAAGATTCTGTGTATACATGTGTGCACAGACACACACTTTGCTCTAGGCAAGTTCAGCTCTTAGCGGGAAACTTGAGAAATTGACTTTACAGGGATTTGAAAGAGATCTCGGGTGAACTAAATTTGTCTGCTTTCTTTTCCCACTAATGCAGGCAAAACGTATTCTCAGTCTAATAAGGTTTGACAAGACCTGGCACTGGAAGCAGGTGCCAAGGAATCCAACTAGTCAAAAGCATTAGAGACACCATGGGCACCAGAGGATAGAGGTGTTGCCATGGGAACAGAACGAAAGACGCTCCATGGTGGCTGGTTAGGAGGTTTGTTTAAGAGGGAGCCAAGCAGCTGCAGCCTTGCTATCACCCTATGCCTGAACAACGGTAGGTAAATTCCATCCTCCTCCGTGCTCTGCCAGGAAGTGAGGAATTTAATTCTTCCTCCTTACGTGAACAATGTTGAAATCACTGACATCCCTGGAGACTTCCAAATGGTTTGTGCTACAAAAGAAGATGGTTTGGTACTCAGTGCTGCAAATGCCTGATCTTCAGTGGGTGCTTGAGAGCATGGAAGATATTTTTTAAAGAATTAGGGGATATAATTTTTAGTTACAAAGCTATGAATCTCCCCTTCTCTGTCTTCCTCTCCCTCTCTCTGCTGCAAATCCTTCCCCTACTCCTTAAAAAATATGCAAACCCTTCTAAGGAGCCAGAGAAGGAAAAACTTATTATGAAATCAAGGTCTGCTTCAAGGGGAATTCATGAAAATATTGTCCCTTCCAGAACACACATACAAGGGCTTTTTATTGTTACTTTCTTTTGGGTTTTACATCCCAAAATCTATAAAGACGGAAGTAGTGTGTGAGGAAAGGAGAAGGGAATTTTCTGGCTCAAAACTAAAATACCAGCTGAGCAGCTGCAATATTGTAATTATAATAATTTGCATTTCAGTGTTGTCTAGAATCCTCTGATAATACCACAACTCCATGGTGCTAGGTGCAGTACATAATGCAGCTGGAGACAATAGGTGGCCTGCAGTGCTTGAAAAGAAGATTAAAAAAGAAAACATAAAGCAACATAACGCTAAAAGCTAAATCTGAAAAATAAAAATACATTTTTGTATCACATCAGAAAAAGGAGAAGATTAATACGGAAGTGAATCCAATTATTTATTAAACAGCACTTAAGGATAATGTAGCAACATTAAGCAAGCAACAGTCTCTGCACTGAACCTCTCATTCAAGTTATCTGTTTGTCAGCAGCAAGGGTCTCAGGTTAATGATCACGATACACAAACATACACATCCATACCTCTATCCCTCTGTGAATGTGTGTGCGCTTCTATTTGCGTATTCAGTTTCTGAAAAATGCTGCCTCAAAACCAACCATTGCCAGAGAAAAAGTAACTTTTGTTCAAATCAGTGCAAATATTCTTAATTAAATGTTTGCAACTTCTGTTTATGAAGCCCTACTCAGTACAGCATGTTGTTTCCCTCATTTAAACAGATGTTTGTAATTGGTTATAATACCTAGAAAGTCATGGATTCAGTAACAAATTAATCAAAACTAAATCATGATGCTGAACTATCTATATATTTAAACTTAAAACTGAAGGATTGTTTTGAAAAGGGTATATGCCCTTGTAAATGAAAAGAATTTACCTCTTTATACATTTTATCTGCTGGATATGTTTAAGAATGTTTCTGGCTTTTTTAAACCAGTTTTAGGTCCTGAGGACTTTTGTGATTTTTATGTCCTGCTTCTCTTTAAGTCTGTTTTTAGTGAACTTTGCAAACTTAGGTCTCTCATGGGCTTCAGTTGTCTGACCATTGTATTAATGTTATCTTATGGATTAATATTATCCTTAAGGATGACATTTACAACAATGTTTAAGGCAGGCAAGTGTCAAGGATCTCTTAAATGTCAAAGGAAATATTTTATTTTTTTTATAGCCTGAATGATAAACTGTAAATTAAGCTCTATTATTGCAGGCAACCAAGCTTGCATATGTTGGCTGGATCAAGTAAGTTGCTGCTGTAATGCCAGTACATGCAAGACAGATTAAACATTACCATGGGTGGCATGGAGAAGGTGAATAATTCTCATAGTTTATTCCAACTTATCTGATCCTGAATTTAATTTTAATTATATTTTACACACACAAAAAAATTATAGCTTTTTGTTACATAATATGCATGTTTATGAAGGTTAAAATGGTTTCAAAAGAGAAAAAAATGATTACAGAACAACAGTTTTTCAAGGTAACATGTACAAAGATATCACCTCTCCCAAAACAAATCCCTTAGTCGTAAAGTTTTGGAGGCCAGAAGAGTACTAGGGTCAAGTGCCACTCAGTGACTAATGTTTTTTATCAGATATCTACTGTGTACTATATTGGAGATGGCGTAATCTATTCTGAGATTAAATAGAGTTAACTGAAATTATGCAAGAAAGTGATAGGTGATTGCGGACTCAAGTTTAGGAGCTTGTACGTAGATAGCAAATTCAGAATGTTCTAAAGATTGGTTCTTCCATAGGAAATGCAGACAAATTCAGCCCCTTTTCTTGAAAAGTGCCCAAATCACTTTTTTTTTTCCTTGCAGAAACCTAAGTGTAATCCATTTGCTGACCTATAATTGGGTCATTTTTGATCCTTGACATTCTCTCCATAAACACGAGGAGACGTCTTTCCTAAAGCGAAAAATGTCTCAGGTTCCCCTCTTATATCTCTGAGTGAACATGTTTAATTAAATTCAATGCTGGTAAAATAAATAAAACCTCTGCAGGATCAAAACTTGTAAAACAGCATTAAAGTAAAAGATAGCTCTATGCAAGTCATTTCCTATATGAGTTTGAGGAGAAAGGGTGGAAGAAGTAATTAGAATTAGATTTATAATGAGCCACTAGTTGCCCTTTGGTAGTGGAGTCACCACTTCATCTCCATCCTAATGTGGTGACTTAATGTCTGGGTTGCACTATTTGCTGTTAAATAATGAATATGCCTGTATCTATGATAACATGGAAAGGCTTCGATTTCCGTTTGTTTGTGATTTTTTTTTTT
>VYZQ01046199.1:0-24650 GCA_013400655.1 Mystacornis crossleyi | reverse complement strand
GTTCTCATATTAATGTACTGGTTTGGTACTTGTAGTCTTCAAACCCTCTACTTAAACCAGGCAGACACCCCTGTTATAATCTCTACAAAACAATGAAAAACGAAACAGTTAGATTTTCCCCTATGTATGATGTATTTACTCTATCCTAAAAATGAGAACCTTTGCAATGTGTACACAGATCAACTTTGTCCTAAGACAAAGAACATCTGCAATTGAAATTGAAGCAATTTAGAATACAGAAGCATGTCCAGGCCTATCAGAACTTTTGTTGTTAAACGAAATAGGAAAAAGCTACTGAATCAACTGATTGAAGCAGAAAAGACAAACACCTGGATCTATATGTAACAAAGCACCGTGTGTCCTTGCACCAGCACCACATCCACATGGCCTGGGGGACAGGGAAGGCAGTGGCAAACATGACCACTCCATCCCCAGAACAGACTGGGCTGGAAATACTTACATGAAAAGCTTGTCATCTACACCCAGACCATTTAAGCAACAGAAGAGAGTGAACTGAGCAGAAGAATGAATGAAATCAAACAAAAAGCAGCTTACGAAAGATTTACTACTTCAGTGTTTCTTCAATGCCATTCTCATCAGCACAATTAGCATCTAGTTCACATGGAGCTCAGCGTGTAGGAGGACTCTGCTGGCATTTTCTCTATTGTTGTGTAAAATACATCTACAGTGCTGGAAAATAAACAAATTATTAAAAACATGTGCTTTGCAAGACTCCATACTGCATGTTTTGCATGTGACTACAGACCAGGAGTTCTGTGTTTGCAAGTGCTAAGGAAATTTCTACTCCTACTGCAATGGCCAAACAGCAATCCCGTTTGATTGAAGGGGCTTAAAATGATTACTAAATGCATTTGTTTCTGAGTTGACTTCCCTAGAATACAGCATCAGTTTCCTTGAAATTGCATATTCTAGGAAAGAAATCTTTCCCTAACAATGAACAGAAATCATAAAACATGAGAAAATAATCCATAAGAACATCCACATCCCTTCACTACTATTTTCCCTTCCTATATGCTTTTAAAATGTACTACAAAGCTTTCAGGAATGTGAAAGTAATTTGTTCAGCTCTAATCACTTCAGCTGTTTTGATGTATCTACACACATACTTAGCATAATGCCTAGACAGAATTATAGATTTCAGACTAGAACTACATTGATAATCTGATCTTTAATCAGGGATAGCTGAGGCGTCCACAAACAGCAGATGGTTCTGAACACCACACTGCTGCAAGACAAGGAGCAGAGTTTCAGCCTTCTCTCTTAGTTCTCTATTTCTTCTTGGTTTAACAGGTCAGACGCTAGAATTTTTACTATAGCTTCTTTCACGTTAACTTTTACAGCCACCTCTTAAAGAATACACTCCAAAGAAATACACTTCACTGCACAGTATGTCACTTATTATAAATATTTTTGTGAAGCAGAGTTCACACACACAAAGAAGCAAATTTTTCAAATTCTGTCCAACACCTACTCACTTGAAAACAAAGCCTACTATTTGAGATGAAAAGTACTGAATCACACCACCCAAGCTAATTTCCTGAAAAGCAGCCTTGCTCGTAAGAAAAAGCCTATTTAGTTACAATACTGTATCTTGGTTCCTCCATCAATAAATTCTCCCCCCTAAGGTAAATTATTTTCTCTTTCCAAATAAAATTGAGATATGTATAATATCTCATAGAGTCTCCATAATTCTTAGTATTACATCCCATTTTCTGGGGAACACAGAGAATTCTTCTTCCACTCCTAAACTACACAGCAGGCTGTAGCTAAGAGATCACCACTATTCCCTGTTCTCCCCCCACTACCCCTTTCCTTTATTCCTGCCCTCCTCTTTGGTATACTGATCCTTTTCACATTAGCCCTGCCCCCAGGTTCTCAGCCCTGTGTTTTCATCCTGCTTCCTGTGTGAGCACTGCCACACTCCCTCTTCCTTTGCAGTTCCTGTCAATTCCAATTCCTCTGAACTTCCTCAGATTTTTGAAGCATTTCCTTATCCCCTCCTTAATGTTTCTGCCGAAATGGCAATTTCTGACCCTTCAACTCCTTATATGCCAGTACAGTACTTCTGCTTCTGGATAACTCATCTCTCAGTTTGTTTTTAATTCAAATTTCCTTTTCTTGTTCTTCACATTTGACTGATCTTCACATTATCTCTTAAACATTTCAGGTGCCCCTTATTTTGTGAGTCTTCCTTTTCTTGTGTTATCATTTTTTGTTGCTTCCCAGCCAAATTTACTTGACCACTTAATCCCTCGATTGATGTAAACTTCAGAAAAGAAGTCTAGATGTAGTCCAAACAAAAGAAGCTTGTGGTCACCTTAATCACAGAAAATCTCACCTCTAATACCAAGACTCTTTGAGCTGATGTCTCTGTCCCCACCAAGAGCAGCTACACACAGTAAGCACTTTGCATACAGAAGAGCTGAAGCTTTGTGCTAACAAACGTGAGACTGTGCGGGGAAAAGGCTACCAAAAAACAAGTCCTGCCATCAATTTGCAATAAAGTTAGTAGTTACAAACTTCAAACTTCTGCTTGTCCCATAACTACAACTACATTTTCCAGCTGGGTTAAAGAAAAAAAAAATCTGTCTCAGTTAAAACGGACCAAAGGAGAGATTTTAATGCTGTATGAAACCTGGGTGTAACCACCTTGTACAGCTTTACAAGTACGATTCTCAGTAATTCTGTTTTCCCATAAGCAACTTCCAGCACTGATGAAAGAGTAAACAAGGAGACACACAATTTCTCCTAATGTGAATCTCTTGCACATTTGACTATGCTACAAATGTGAAAGTACTGTCATCTTGCATAGCAAGTGGTAATTGCTGTAAGTGCATGTTTACAGTGTTTTTCAAGCATTTCTGGAAGCAGGAGGGGAACTGGTTACTTGCTTGCCACTCATCCAGGAATACTTGCAATCTTTAAGAACACCGCTCCTCAATTTAACAGTCACGGTCTGCATTTCTGCATTCATTGCATCAATCTTTTTTAGATGTAAATATTTTTCTCCTCCTTTCCATCCCTGCCTTTTTAACCCTCTGTGCTACATCACATATCATTCTGGTCTTCAGAAGATTTGTCAGAAATATTCCCTAGTTACCATCTTAGCTCTTTCAGAATCCTGGGAATAAGTTAACCAGCCCCAACAAACTGAATGCTTTAAGCTCACAATTTTGTTTATTGCCTTGCTTACTTGCATCTCTATTCCTGCTATCCATTCTACCTTCTCCCACACTTTGAGCTCAAAAACTTCAGCACAGCACTTGTGTAGATTTGGCAATACCTACATTCTATTTAATAGTACTACATTCTAAGTGCATATTATCTCTTCTTTTCCACCTCACAACTCTATGTGCTTAAGATTGTTTTTGTTTTCTTTACTGCCTATTGTTATTCCTAAAGAAACTTGACCTTGGCAAATTTGTCTTTTATCTTTACACATATTCTTTAATACAAAACTTTCCTCTGAACACCTGGCTTTTTCTTCCCATGTCTGACAGGTTCAGATCATTTGTGACATTCTTCCTGGGGTGTTTCAAGTCTGCAGATTTTCCCATAATTCTGCCCTTTCCTGGGATATTTAATGAACATTTTTCAGGCTTTAGGATATAAACTCTCTTCAATTCTATCAACCTCACCAGCTCTCAGTTTAATTACTTTTTCCCTAAATACATACATATATATTTTTTTTTTTGCTTTTATTGTCTTTGTTTTGCTTTTAGTACGCAATTAATTCAACCCCTAGTATTCAACAAACACTTTACTTGTTTCCACAACATCTACTTGATTCCGGCTGTTAAATCAGCGATTCTCATATTAGCCTCTCCCGCTTCTGCTTCCTTGTATAAAAGTCAGCATCTTGGCTTACCGTGACAGATGCCTGACTATAACATGGCTTCTTCCCTCTCTAGCAACTCCACGAAGAAGATAAGATTTATTTGGAAACAGCAACGACTGAGAACAAGTGAAGGCTCTTGCCACTGGCCCATCCATGAGAGACATTTCATCTCAGCATGAAGCCCACCTGAGCTCCAGCCTGAGCTCCAGTACCTTGGACAGGGCTGGGCCAAGGCAGGACCTCCACAGAGGTAGGACAAAGGCACCAATAACCGCTGTAACAAACGAGTTTCAAGAAATTAAGAAACATCAGGAGACCGTAAACATTTAGAAAGCATCGAGAAGCTCGATACCCAAGACAAGAGAGGGAAGAGTTAACCTAAACAAGGCTAGACCTGACTTTTGTGGATCTTTAAGTGGAAAGGTTTTTTCTGGGAAACTGGGGCAGACAAATCGTGTGGGCTGTCAAGAGTGAGGCTCAGAAGGTGCAGTGCTGGAGTTTACACAGGGAATGGCTGTATGTAATACACACGCATACACACGTGTATGGAAGGTGGAAATTATAAAAAAATAATAGATTTAAGAGTTGAACAAAGTGTCTAATAACCACTACTCCAACGCATTAAAAAAAAAAAGAAAGCAGTTTACAGTTGTTCAGCTACTAACACACTACACTAGTCAGGTGCACCGAGTTTTCTTGCATTTCTCCACCTGTATTCATTAGCCATATCCACTTGACATCTGGACTGTAAGAACTTTGGAGCAGGGATTAGGCTTCTGTCCTGTGACTTTGAAATACCTTTCAGTAAGGCAATTCAGTAATGCCTTCGCCTTTATGTAACATTGCTGCATATTATGGAATACAGAGAACAACACGAAGATAGGAACAGGAAGTGAAGGTGGGTTAAACCTAAGCAGAAGTAGCCACTTTCTCCATTACTCTCTTCTAGCATCAGCATGAAGTACACTAGATTCAGATAAGATGGTTCTGAAAAATACAGCAACATTATGGAAAAATCAAAACACAAAACCCACAATTAGTAAAATACTTCAGAAAGATATATATTTTTCATTTATCCTCCTAGGAAGAACGGGGGGCATTTGGTAATGTGAAGCAGATTCATCACCAAATGCACCAAGGTAAGGTGCACAGAAATCTATTTATATGGTTTGACATTGTTTTAACTGACTGCATGTTGACTTTAAAGGTTTAAGGTTTAAACTGTCTATTTGAAAACATGCACAAAGCTCCAGCTGAAGATGAACTGTTTAGCTCCTCTATTTCTGCAATTTTCATTCTTTATATTCCTCTCAAAAAGAGAACAATTCCCACACTCCTTTTGAAATCATCATGCGCCTTTTGTGTTATAATGACTTTTCCAGAAACCTCTTTGGATGCTGATGACAGAGAATCATGATTCCAGAAAGGAAGCAGAAGTGGAACACAAAATAAGTTTTAAACAACACATATTTGTGGAAGTGTATTTACTAATGAGGTAAGAAAAGTGTGCAAAAATGTTCTACTAAAAAAGCATGCTATAGTTGGCATAAAGATATATTTTATTAAAAAGAAATATACAAGAAACAGTAGTAAATTTCTCAAAATGCACTACAGTATATGACATTTCCTACTGCTTCTCAAACTATACAGAAATACCCTCTTCATGTAACTTTTCAACCGAAGGCACAAACATAGACTATAAGAAAACAGAATCCAGTCCTATAAATGTAGGAAGCAAAGTAAACATCCAGGTGTATCAATTTATCCAGACTCACATTCCCTCACCTTACCAAGCTGTTATTACATCTCTCCCTTGTTAGCTTTGCAGAACTAAAATGCAGAAGAAAAAATTACAGCATTGTACCATACAAGAGGGAATCAAATTCAATAAGCATTAATCCCTTACACCTCTCAAAGCCAGCTGAAAACTGGATTGCCTTAGGTGGCAAGATGTTGCCATTTCTGATAGAAAATACTTGCATTATAAATGACAGTGAGGAAGAAAAGGATTTGATACTGAAATGACATGCTGCATTTGTAGGAGCAGTAATTAAAAAAAAAAACTTTTAAAGTGTAAAATAACAGAATTACTGAGGTATAATAATCATGGAAGGGGACCTGCAAAACAAAGGCAAGTAGACACCTGAAATTACAAGTTATGCCTTTAACATTAATTTCTCGGCTTTTACAAAAATTCCTTGAGAGTGGTTTCTAAATAAGACTGTAAACAATTGAAATCTATTTCTATCTAGAGAACTAAAACCATCTTTGGTACCACTAAACTGTTTCTTTTGGTTGTACACATTACATAATTCCACCACGTTTGTCCTGTCTACTTTTTAGAACACACTTATTCCAACAGCAAATGCTACTATGCTGTCGAGGTGTTCCAGTAACCTATCACACCTCTCTAAATGTTTTCATTCTTCTCTCTTCGTACGGAAATCTGTGCATGCAGTGATGTTTAAGCAGGTAGGTAAACTTTGTACCTCAGGTCCTGACTTAGATGGAAATGTCTTCAGCAAAGGGACTGCTGCTACTCTCTGTTTACAGATCAGCCTGCCCAACGGCTCCCTATCCTACTTACTTGGTCCAGCACTGGACCCCAATAAATAGTCAGAACAGAAATATGGGCTTCACTTCCACTCTTTACTGTAAACCTTAGTCCATGCTTCAAAAAAAAAGTGGCACAATTAGATTCTAGTCATTAAATTACTCTTTAAACTAATTTCTAAAAATCTCTAAAATTATCACAGCTTACTAGGATCACTTTGCAGGTTTCATTGCAATTTTGGGAGTATTTTATTTAACTTACAGCATACAAAGGTGAGAAGTGTGTGTTCTAAGTAACAGCAGTACTAAAACCGGATTTTTAAGCATTCATAGCTTAAGAATGGTCACCATAAATTTTTAGATCCTGTGACCTTTAATAGAAACAGACAATTAAAAAGGCTGCAGTTGTCAGACCAGATTACTGATTTCAAGCAACCCCTCCCCCAATCATGTGACCATGCTCTGCACTCCATCAATTAAAATTTGTTTAATCTTAGTCACTATCACACGTGAAAAGATTAAACAGTAACCTGTAAGGGCCTGTGACGTATGGCCATACACCAGTAATTGTTTCAGAAGAAGCTAAAGATTCCCAACATTTTGCTAAGCAACATCCTAATCTGAGAACAATGTGAAATTATAAGATTCCTTTTCCTTTTAAATCACTTAGTGTTCCACAAGCATGCCTCTCCTAATGCCTTTTCCACTACCGAGAGCAAAGAAACAGATTCAGCAAAGAATCAGATTCTCTTTCTGCAAGTGTTTGAACAGGCACCAGTTCCCAAACTGCAATGCAGGCATTTCTGGTGGTCTCAAAAGCCATGATCCATGGTCTGTAATCAGTGTATATAATCACATAAACAGTAAAACTAGAAGTATTTTCAACTGATACTAAGAATCAACCATATTGTGAAACTGACAGAGGTCAGTTAATCCAAGTTCAGATTTAAGGCAATACCACTGCCCACAAAGATGTATAGATAAATTATACACTTTCAATTGTCCAACATCTTATTGATTTCCTCACTTAACAAGCCTCTTCCACTCCACCATGGAAAGCTTCATTAACTAAACTTTTAAGACACTATTAGATACCTGCTAATTAACTAAGACAGAATTACAAAACTAGTAGCCAGCAATGTTAAGTGCAAAAGACATCCCAGTGGGATGTGAAAAAAGATCTGTGTTTGTGGAGAGTTGAGCTCAAGCTAACAAGTCACAATAGCCTCCCCCTCCTGTTCTTCTGCACTGCCTCCCCAGCTCCCAAGGGAGCGCCAGGTTTGGGAGGCTAGAGCTGGCTTCATGCAGGCAGTTGGATACTCCATTCCAGAACCAGATTTTCTGGGAATAGCAGTAAAGAGACTTCCTCTAAGTACCAGTATTAACTAATTAATTTGTTGATTTAATAAATGTATACAATATCCTGGGAAGCAAAAATGTGTCTTCAGTTAATAAACTAGCTGTTACAGTCACTTGTTCAAATCAGTGCATACGCAGTGAGCAGTCAGCCACTTTCACCCTACCTATTAACTGCTTTAAAGTCACACATTCCCTCAGTCATACGCAGCCAGACTTCCTAGTTCCCAGAACTACACTACCTGCTGCAAGACAGCAGTGTGCTCTGGAAACCAGTGCTTCACAGTACCAGTGCCACTGGCAATGCACAGGTTCTTTGCGTTCCCTGTACCTTTTTAGATGCATTCTTTAATAAGATTTAATTCATAACAAGCTGATGAACTTCTTCTTGCCCAGCCTTTCACAAAAAAAAAAAGGTGCTGAGCCCTGATTTTTCTATTACACAATTTATAGACAGCTTTTTACCCAAGAATCACATTTAACCTGAAAAACCAGGCATATCATGCTAAGTAAGTATTGATGAGTATTTCCAAACCAAAGGAAAAAAAAGGTCTGAAAAAAATTTCACCATTTTGAAACTGTGAAAGTATGTTTGTTGTTCTTGACAAATCACAGAGAAAAATATTCTGTAGTCATTTCCACACATGCTTTCAGACAGCAGCACAAACAGGCAGGAACTGCTGATATTTTGCCAGAAGTGCCACATAGATCAATACTACTAACAACTACTGCCAGTCTCTGCAATCTCTCACCTCCTGCCTTGTAAACTTTACTAGGCCCATTCTTTATCATCATTATTACTAAAGATAATTTTGTACTAAGTTAGCAGACAGCATCTAATACCAGAAATATACAGATACAAAGATTTAACGTTCTGATTGAGTTCCATTAAAAATCAAACACCAATGCACTAAATTCGACTGAGAGAAAAAACAGGTTCTTTTTTAAACTGTAATAAAAATCTCTAAATCTCGCAAAGCTGCTTTTAACCCAAACACTTATACCAACTCCAATCTTGGATTAATTAATTTTTAAGCAGTTCTACCTTGCAATTAAAATGATTCATTACTATAACTATTCAAGAAGAGGTTGTCTTTGTTACAAAATTGTTGATCTTAAGACTATCAGGTTAATAAAGTATAATTAAATCCAGGCATTTAAGTGCAAGCTTGCATGGCAGAAAACTACCTCAGGAACAAGATTATTTTGAATTCAACCCCTTGCTTTAGTGGTTTTGGGAACTGGCAAAACAGGAAAATCCTGAAAAGGGTGTTTAAACACCTAACCTGCGTTTTGTTCACTTAAGACACGTTAATAATCCATTGCTAGTGGCAGTTCTTTTGTAAGAAGGGATATCAACTACTGACAAGATTCTTTTTGCTGAAGAGGCTCTTTTTAAAATACATGCTTACTGCAAAACAAATCAACTAAACACACACTGTAAGAACTGACGTAACAGGTAGATGGAGCAAATTAATCTGCAGCACAAGTAAGATTCCCCCCTCCTACAAGTTACTTCAGAGAAGCTGCTAAAGGCGTCAAGATACATAGACGCTTCTCATTTCATTGTGCGTGTATGACTGGGATGTGGAATGTGCTCTCCCTGTGTTCAGACCTGTCCCAGATTTCCCTCTGATTTCAAACAGGAGGGAAAAGAGCCTCCCTCTCCCGAGTGCTGGCAGACATCCCCCGTGGGAGGGAAGGTGAGCTCTCACCGTCAGATTCAACGGCACGTTCCGAGTACCTTTAAAGACAGAGAAACACCCGGCTCTTGGCGAGACAAAAGCGGCTCACGCCAGGCACCCGCAGCCCGGCTGTCCCGGAGGAGGCAGGGAAGGGGGAGCTCGGGATCCCGCACACTGAAGGGCGGGCACGGCCCTGAGGGAGCGGATCCCCAGGGAAGGCTGCCTTAAACCGTATGCCCGGGGGGAGTGCATTTAAATTTCTATATGCGGGAACTGGAAAGCGGATTAAATCCCACCTGTGCCCAGAGGCAGGCAGGTACACACTCAGGGAAAGCCCAGACAGGGAAAGCCGAAGCCCCACACGGCAGCTGGCGAGGCCAAGGCGGTTCAGGTACAGGTGTGAAGGAAGGGGCTGACGGGGGGACTGCCGAGTTCAAGTTCCCCCCCAGGAAGGAGGAAAGCGGACGGAACCGCCCTTATCGGGGCTCGTCAGGCGCCAGGAGGAGTGAGAAGCGACGGCTCGGGCTCCCCCGCCTGAGGGCGGCGGGCGACCCTGCCCCGCCGTGCGCTGAGGGGCGGGCGGAGCATGAGCCCCGCGGGCCGGGGGAGCGGCGCCCCGGCCCTTCCCCCGCTCCTTTTCTTTCCCCTCTCCACTCGGGCGAGCCCCATTTCCTCCAAGCGGCAGCCGAGGGCGCTGCTCGGGGCCGGGCGTGAGAGGGAGCGGCAGGAGCCAGCGCCGGTAGCGCCTTGTTCTCTGCAGCCAGGCCAGAGAGGGCTGCGCGCCCCGCGCCCCCCGCCCGGGCTCACCTCCTCGATGGCCGCCACCGTGTTCCTGCACTGGGCCATCCGGGTGGTGAAGTTGGAGGCGGTGGGTGACTTGTAATCCTCATTGGTCTCGGACACGAATTCCGACACGGAGATCTGGTCCGGCATGGCGGGGCGGGGATGAGCGAGGGGAGGGAGGGGGAAAGCAGGCGGCTCCAGGGGCAGGGAGGGGAGGGCGCAGGGGGAGCTCCCCCTCACATCGCTCGGCAACCGGCGGCGGCAGCGCCCTCCTCGCAGCCCCGCCGTCTGGAGCGGTGTTGTTCCTCCGCCGCCACACAAGGAAATTCCCCGCACCCACACTCCTCCTCCTGCTCCTCCCGCGCGGTCACGCAGCACCGGGGGCCGGGCACACGCCCAGCCGCGGGAGCTGCCTCCACACCCCGCCCTCCCGTTCGCTTTCTCCCTCTCGCTTTCCTCCTCCTCCCTCGCTCCCTCACACACTGGCGGGGCGGGGACACGGCCGCACGACCCCCCTGCAGCCCCCGGAGCGGACCTGCCGCCTCGCACTCGCCACCGGCGCCCGCCCTGAGAAGATGGCGGCCCCCTCCCTCTTTCCTTCCCTCCGCCCGTCCTTCCCGAGCCCCGAGGGGAGAGGAGGTGGCAGGCGCCGGCTGGGTAATCCCAGCGACAGGCAGGACAAATCCAGCCGTGTGGTTCGGATAGTGTTTAACAACAAAAACCCAAGGGCAGGGGAAGGTGAGGCGCAGTGCTTGCCTGGTGCGAGGAGGAGCAGGTTGAAGCCCACAGGACAGGTCTCCGTCCTGTCTCCTCCGTACTGTCCCCTCCGGGACTGCCCGCAGGTGCAGGGACAGTCTCTTCTCTCACAGCTCGTAATTTCTGTTTCAACAGTTAAATCTGTTTTACGAGTTTGTTGTCTAGTTTCGAGGGAGCTAAGGAGAAATGCTGTCTTTCCCCAGAGGTTCGTGCAAAAATACTTTTAGGCTAAGTAGCGTTTAAATCTTAATTCTTAGAAAGATTTTTCTGTACTCGAGGAGGAAGAGCTATCAGAGGAGGTGCTTTGTTCTTCAGTATAAAGCCACAAGGATTACTCAAGGCAAAAAGCGTGAAACTCAGCCCAAGTTGTGGCATTTGTGACTGATGCAGCAGAAGGGACACTGGCGAGGTGTCACTGAACGAGCATGGTGCTGCTTGCATTGGGAATACGGGGATGTGATCCATGGCAGTGGTTTCTTTTGGTCTCAAAGCCCTGAGGACTTCTAGCTGGTTCCTGCAGAAAGCTTCGGAAGTCTGTATTTTGGCCGGGAAACTCTCCTGTGGCTCTTTCACTCCTCTCTGATGATACAGTTATTAGCTTTCTATAAGTGATTCTTCATTACCCTGTTTTAAAACTCTTCAGGGAATTCAGATGACTAAGCAGGTACTCTTTTGCTGCCGTTTGTAAAATGTCCAAATAAATAACTGCAGGCCTGCCCAGACGTTACTGCCCTTTTCGATCCTTGCTAGATTCTTTAGCATAAATAATAAAGCTTGTCAACCATATTTATTTTACTGGTTGCAGTAAATCAGATGAATGAACAGGGACTCTCTGCATGTTCTTTCCTTTTTCTAACTTAATAGTTTTTCCATCCTAATCATTCCTTCTTTTCCCCAGTGAAATACACCACTGTTGTTTTGCTTTTAACTTCTTTGCCACTCTCCTTGTTAATATTTGTGCACTATCAGTTAGTACGCCATGTAAAGGTATACACTTATCACACTACTACACAAACTTAACAAACACTAGCACTCTTAAACAATATTTTCCAGTGTGGCATATTTATTTCGATATTTTGAAAGGGATGAAAAACTTGGGGTCTGAAAGGCAAATAGATTTTATAGAGCAATTTTATAGAGCAAATTCTGGAAATTAAAAAAGTTAGCTCAGAAGAGTATATCTTTTCAGGGCCTTTTGCATTTGGAAGTGCCTACTTAAAAATAGATCTAAATAGATTTTAACCTTCTGCAGCAGCCCTTCTATCAAATATAGTCCAAATCTGCAACATAATAATGCAGCCTCTAGTGGCTGCATCCTCAGTTTGATATTGGAGCATATACAACTGAAATGGTGTCATGGTTTAACTCCATCCTAGTACAAAGCAACAAAGTACCACACAGACACTCATCACTGCTGCTCTGCCCAGTGGGGAGGAGAATAACAAATTAAGAAAAAACTTCTGGGTTGAGCTAAGAATGGTTTAATAAATAATAAATAACAAAATAAAATATTATTATTATGGTTATAATATTAATTTTATTAAGAAAGAGAGAGAGAAAGGACTAAGACTGAAGATAAACAAGTGACACACAGGACAGTGCTCCCCAGCCGCTTACCGATACCTGTCCCGTGGCCAAGCAGTGGTTGATTCCCCTAGCCAACCCCAGTTTGTATGCTGAACATAACGTTCAGTGGTCCAGAATATCCCTTTGCCCTGGTCAGATCAGCTGTCCCAGTTATGCACCCTCCTGGCATCTTGTGCACCTGCTTGCAGGCACAGCATGGGAAAATGGGAAGTCCTTGATTTAGAGTAAGCACTACTTAGCAACAGCTAGACTGATGTGGTATCAACATTATTTTCATACTAAATTCCAAACAGAGAACTGTGCGAGCTGTGAAGAAGGAAATTAACTCTATCCCAGCTGAAAACAGGACAGACAGTACCATCATGCAATGAGTCTTTGAATTCTGCAGATTCTATTTTGTACAGCAGGTTAGGTTAGATGATTGCAGTGGTATCTGGTCTTCTTCTGTCTTTAACTTAAATAGATCCAAAATTTGCCATCCCAATGAAACTGCAAGGCCTTTTTGCTTGACAGACTGTGCATTTGCCTCAGCTCTTCTCTTTATGAAGCTAAAGAATTGTGCTTAGGTGAACTTTCTAGAAGTTATCTAGACTTGATATCAAGACTCAACAGTTTGGAGAATGCCCTGCTTCTGTTGTGTTTTAGGACGTCAGCTAATTGCATCTACAGCTATGATTATTACAATTTTTGAGTAGTTAAGGAACTATTTGGTACTTTTCTCCTCAAAAGCATTCTTGTACACAGGAATGAAATAATTTCCCAGCTTTATTTCTTGGTAAACCAAACTGAACAACTCCCCTCTTCCAAAGAGGACAGAGTTAACTTTAACTGCTTTGCAGTGGCCACAAACCGAGACTGAGTATCCAGGTGGTGACTGTGAGTCAGCTGACACATGACACCTCATTACTCTGCAGTAACACTTTTATTAGTGTGTGCGAGTCCTGTGTCTCTCACTGAAAGGCTGTTTTCTCAGCCCTTCCATCATTTTTATAGTTCTAACACCTCAATAAATTATTCTCCTGGTTCTCTACTCCTTCACTGTTATATTCGAGAGTATTATTAAACTTTCTGGTCCCAGTATCATACTCAGGCTCATCTACCTGTAGACCCTGGCATTTCGGTATTTATGAGCAATACATAATTTCAACACCCATTCTTTGAACCTTTGAATAAGCACTGAAGTGGAATGGCTTGATAATAAGACAGCTGTGAACAAAGCTTGCTTGTGCAGAATTGTGGTTCTGCTATTTTGTCTCTAGGTTTTTTCTGCTTGCTTCCTCACCATGGCTCCTCCTGTTCTGGTTTTGGACCCTTCCTTCCTCCCTTCCTTCCTCCCTTCCTTCCTTCCTTCCTTCCTTCCTTCCTTCCTTCCTTCCTTCCTTCCTTCCTTCCTATTAGTACTAGATGAAATGCCACTGCCTTCTTTGAACCAGTCACTCAGTTAGAGGTCTTCTACTAAAGAGAAATAAATAAAAATATTTTCCAAAGATTCAAGCTCTGCACATTGCTGAAAAGCTTCTAATCTGCATACGGACAGACTGCAGCTCCATGAATCAGAATACTTGATTTGTACCAACATTTCTTCCAACACTGACTTCAAAACAGCATTAATGGTTACATCACTCAGTGTGATGAACTCAATGGTTACATCACTCAGTGTGTTAAAAACTGCAGATCTTCAAAACAGTAAGATATATTTTAAAATAACTGATTTTCTTGTCTTCTTGTTCATTTGTTTGCTTGGTTTTGAGCCTCTAGAAATCTTACCTTTTGTATGTCAAAATCTTTATTTGCATCACTGCTAGTAAGTAAGAACTCAAACCGAAGACTAGGGGCTATAGAAACCCAGAACAGTAAGGCAGCCTCTGGAGATCTTGGTGTTTAAAATTAGCTAATGAAAGGCAAATGAGTGAATATAAGGAAATACTGGACCATTATTGGTCTGTATTGCAGTCTATGATCTTCACACACTGCTGCCCAAATGTTTCTTTAGACATTTTAAGCACGGTTTTCACGAAGGATTGTGAGATAGATTGGTGTATTTAAGGGGGAATTGTCGCAAGAATAAGGGTGAGCGTGAGAGAAAGTGCAAAAGACTTTGCGTCCTTGAATTTTATCACATCGGAGTTGGAGGTAAATGTCATGGATTACAGGCAAAATTAATGTCTGTTTAATGAGAGGACAATGCTGAAGGACTTGTGAGAATAGCTGGGAAAGAACATGATGATCTGGTTAGAATATGATGATCTCTCAAGCAGCTGCCTGGAATAGGACTCAAAATGTGTAAGGTTGTTTTTTTTAACTCCCAGCAGTTATGTCATTATTGCCCTCCACTGACCAGCTCCGGGACAGATTGTTTCTATTTGCTCTATCTTTATTTGATGTCACTGGTTTTCCACAGAATTTCTTCCTTTGGTAGCTTCAGATAGTTTGAGGAAATATTTTTTTCTTGGCCTTCTTTGTGTGTACTCAGTACTTACAAGGATTCTGAGATGTATTTGTTAGTTCTATTAAGGATGTTTTGAGGGAGCACAACAAGAAGATGGTTCATAGAAAATCTCATTAGCATCATCATTTATCTTTGAACTTTAAAAATAAGCATGTAAATAAATGAAGTCTCGCAGCTGCTAATTACTGGGTGACAATTTTCAGGCAGGTAGATGTTAAACTCAGGAAATTTCTGTGGTGCACATAATTTCACAGCAGGTAAGTAAAACACTTGTGGTGAGCCTTATTAGTGGATTCTGTTATTTCATCCCAATTCTTACATTTTTTTTCCATGAAGTATCAATCCCTGGTATTGATTGTTCAGAGAAACACTTTCAAACCAGCTTCCACTTTTGAAAATTTGTTACCACCGTTTTGGAGAAAGGCTTCTCATGATTTCTAAATGTATTAACCCCCAAAAGATCAGATATCTGGTTATTTTTAAGTCTCTCCTATGGTTTTGGAGGTTTAATTCATGTTTAATGATACCAATTACACATGTAGCAGCTTTAGAATAGCAAGTGTGTCTTCTGTTTTAAAATTAACTTGAAAATAATTCCTATATGAAAATATATTTGGTCTCCTCAGTCTATTTACAGAGGTTTATTTCTACAAATAAGAGCAAATTCTGGAAATTAAAAAAGCTCAGAAAAGTACATCTTTTCAGGTCCTTTTGCATTTGGAAGTGCCTACTTAAAAACCTCTGTTTCAAGCACCTGTGATTGTATGCTTTTCCCACTCTTACTACATTATCACGTACCTTTGCATTGCTCTCAGACTTTTGTGGAGAATTGTAGAAGGTTTATTTTGCCTAGCATTAATAGTAACAACGTCACCTGTAACTGAAATAGTAGTATGTAGACAAAAGCAAGAAGGAAAACATGGAGAAGAGTGTTGACATTTTTTTTATTTCACTCAAAACTCCCAAAAGATGTTATTTAAACCAGCAGTGGGGGAGCATGCTACTCAAAGGGTGAAACTGAACAGGACTGAGTCTGGAACATCTTTCAGTGTAATCAGAATTTTGCTTACTGAGATTTGGCAGAGCTGCACCGTATGTTTTAATTTAAATTCAGTGTTAATATCTTAGGGTCACAGTATGTGTAAGGTACTCCCTGGATGAATGTGTGTACTGCTGTGTGTTATACAAGAATGTTTCAGGATTTTGGAATCCAGGCTCGCTTCGGTGGATCAGGCTGGATGTGTCTGCTCTGCTCTTCCAGGATGCCCTCAAGCGCTGCCCTTCTCCCAGAGCCTCGGGCTGGATTGTGTTGTGCGGATCAAGCCGTAGACCCCTGGGCCATCTCAGCAACACACATCAGATGGGAAGCCCTCGGGGATACCGACTGCTCAAGTTACCTTACTACAGTTCCAGAAAGTTTCTTCTAACATTCCTCTGTGGAGGCTGTTTCCCCTGGCTGGGCAGCTCCCTTGCGCTGTGTCACCATCCCCAGCCACCACAACTGTTCAGTCTCTGCACGGGGCCATAAACCAGCCTGCTAACACGAGGGGAGGAGAGTAACATCAGCAGGGGGAAACTCAGTTTTTCTAGTAACTACTTAGAATACTGTAAAACCCTAAGACATTAAATGCAGTAGACAAAGACCATCTAAAAAAGAGAACTAAGACTGAAGTTCACCTGGTTTTAACATGGAAAACAAGCATAGAAATTCAAAGTTTCTCCATTGTAATGAGGGAGATGGCTCAAAACAAAGTAGAATTTAAACAAAAGAGCATAACTAGTCTATTTTGTTTCCCAGAGTCAGGCTTGCAATCAAGAGTGTAGCATATGAGATCAAACACTTCATTGATGTCTGCTAAATAAAATATGATGACCTTTAAAGTGGAGAATACATTTAGAAACAAAACTAAGTCTGCTAGCCTGGCATCTTCTATCCTTGTATGGTAAAGTCCTCAGTTATTCAAACATATGTGAGATCACCTGCCTTGAATGGGAATATCTGGCAGTGATGAACTTTAAGCAACATGCTTGAGTGGAACAAGTTCCTTGTCCCTGACAAGGGCAGGGACATTGGAACTGGATGATCTTTAAGGTCTTTTCCAGCCCAAACTATTCTGTGATTATATGAACTAGCTGCTTTGGATGCCTTTCAGGGGCTATCCTTTGCTACATTTTTTGCTTGGTGCATCTGATGATCTGGAATCCATGGAAAACTGTAGGAAATTCGTTCACTTGGTGGGACAACTTCTTGGTGGTAGGAGACATGTCAGGTCCTAGGCAGTACAGAAAAGAACTCTCTTCAGAGTAGTGGTTCTGCTATTGAAATTTGCCTGAACAAAATCATAGTCCGGAGGTGTTCTTAGCTACTGACACTTGTACTTAGCTATTTGGCATTTCAGGCCTACAAAAGACCTGCATCCTCCTGGGGAGCTGCTTATAGCTGCTCTGAGTGGTAGGGAAAGACCCTACAGAGCCTGTACAGCTTGGGCCAACCCCTGCCTAAGGAGCCTCAGGCAGAAAGATCCAGTGGAAAAGTTACACTGAGAAGACGTAGTTTGTATAGCATGGCACCGTGACTATATGAGTAACTGGAATAGAGTGTTTCAGCTGGACAGGACCCACAGTGACCATCGCTCCAACTGCCCGACTGCCAGTTAAATGTTGTTAAGGGTGGTGTCCAAATGCCTCTTAAACACTGACAGGCTCGGGGCATTGATTGTCTATCAAGGAAGACTGTTCCAGTGTTTAACCACCCTCACAGTAAAGAAATGCTTCATGATGTCTTGTCTGAACTTGCCCTGATGCAGCTTTGAACCATTCCCAGATGTCCTGTCACTGGATCCCGGAGAGCAGAGCTCATCACTTCNCTGTGATTATATGAACTAGCTGCTTTGGATGCCTTTCAGGGGCTATCCTTTGCTACATTTTTTGCTTGGTGCATCTGATGATCTGGAATCCATGGAAAACTGTAGGAAATTCGTTCACTTGGTGGGACAACTTCTTGGTGGTAGGAGACATGTCAGGTCCTAGGCAGTACAGAAAAGAACTCTCTTCAGAGTAGTGGTTCTGCTATTGAAATTTGCCTGAACAAAATCATAGTCCGGAGGTGTTCTTAGCTACTGACACTTGTACTTAGCTATTTGGCATTTCAGGCCTACAAAAGACCTGCATCCTCCTGGGGAGCTGCTTATAGCTGCTCTGAGTGGTAGGGAAAGACCCTACAGAGCCTGTACAGCTTGGGCCAACCCCTGCCTAAGGAGCCTCAGGCAGAAAGATCCAGTGGAAAAGTTACACTGAGAAGACGTAGTTTGTATAGCATGGCACCGTGACTATATGAGTAACTGGAATAGAGTGTTTCAGCTGGACAGGACCCACAGTGACCATCGCTCCAACTGCCCGACTGCCAGTTAAATGTTGTTAAGGGTGGTGTCCAAATGCCTCTTAAACACTGACAGGCTCGGGGCATTGATTGTCTATCAAGGAAGACTGTTCCAGTGTTTAACCACCCTCACAGTAAAGAAATGCTTCATGATGTCTTGTCTGAACTTGCCCTGATGCAGCTTTGAACCATTCCCATATGTCCTGTCACTGGATCCCGGAGAGCAGAGCTCATCACTTCCCTCTCTCTCCATGTCCCCTCCTGAGGAAGCTTTAAGGAGCAATAGATTCACCCCTCAGCTGCCTTTGCTCCAAACTAGACAAAGCCAGTGTCCTCAGCCGCTCTGTCCAGCCTTCTCACCAGCCTTGGTGCTTCACTTTGCTAATTATGGCTGCTTCCGTCACAGTGACCCTGCACGTTGTAGGTTTGAATTTAGCATTTTGTGGGTTTTAAGCACATCATTTTATTTCCTGCACTGTCATCTAAAAATAACCGTGCAGTCTGCTCTTACTGCACTTTATAGCACCACATTCTTACCTTTGCTCGCATCTTGTCTGTATATGCACAACCTATTACTGAGTCATTACCCTCCAGCACTAGTAGCTATCCATTTTAAAATGCAGTCCTGAGTATGGAACTGCTGCCAAACACTTTTAGAATTCAAGGGGAGGTCTAGCAGTGTTCCTGCGGTTGCAGGACAGTGGATGTAGGGACTATCCTTGGATAATGTGGTCCAGTGTTAAGTTAGAGCTAATATTATCCCCGTGCATTACTACATAATATGGCAATGCAGTTTCTTAGACTACAATTACAATGTTTTGAAGTACATAATAAAAGTATGTGGGAAATGGTGAACAGGTGAAAAAGCAAAGCATGTGGTTTTAAATAATCTCTGAGGCTGTTTCAAGAACAGTACTTAGGTGCTTAGGCACTAGAAAGATGTTCATGTCAGAAATGAATAGATTAGCTGGCACCTGAAGGCTTGTGGACTTCAGAGAGCAAACAGAATGAACTAAACCTAAATCAATACAGCAAGATGTGTATTAATTTTCCAGTCTTCCTTATTACTTATTAAACACAATTTAAAGAAACAAAGTAATTTCATTAAACAGAGAGAATTGGTATAACTAACTAACCAACTTTAATTTTTTGAAGACATTTATCATGGTAATAATAAATCCACCACAGGCTAAACATTCTGGCTTTGAACTTTATCAGTGCAATCATTATTTTGTCACTAAAGAGAAGACCAAAAAAATAAAATGTTTATTTATGAGGCATTTATTGTAGATAGAGAATTCAGTCATAAGCATAAATTGTACATAAAACATTTGTGATAAATGGAAAAAACACAAAAAATCCTGAGAAAATACAGATTTGTCTGAAGCACTGCATTATATACACTGTTAATGTTTGCTAAGTAACAGACAATCTGAATGAGGCTCACAAGGTCTTCAATATGTACAAAAACCCGGAGTGTTGTAACAAAGACCCCCTTTCACTGGTGTTATCAGCAGCTGATCCCTACTGAGCTATGTAGGATTAGTGGCAGACAGTGACGAACTTCAGTAGAAATGTACAGACTTGTGGATGCCACAAAGCTCAGTCCTTTTACATCAGCTTTATTTGTGTTTGAACTGAGTTACACTCACTCTCGTAAGGTATCTAGCAGTCTTTCTTTTGGTGTCACTAACATCTAAAAGATAATGAAAAATAGTAATGAGTACACAGTTCTCAGTGGCTAAAAGAAGGTGTCATCAGTACCCAAAGGAAAAAGAGAAAACAATCCATTGTTAAAGTCCAGATGGGATGAAAAAAGTACATAATCGTAATGTGCATTAAAATAACAACAACAGAAAAATATTGCTACCTCAAAAAATTGTTTGAATGGTCCATCCAGAAAATACTAACACTTAGAACCCAAGGAGATATAATAAATACCCCGCTCTGCAAGTAATTATCTTTTCATGCCTCAGCACGAAAGGGTCTGAGCATACTGTCAATGAAGTGAAACAAATCACATGCCAGCACGTTGCTTGGTGTATAGTAGATGATTAAAAATAATTTTTTAAATCCTTCATTTATGCTAACATAAACATTTACAATATTGTATGAAGGAAATAAAAAAAAAAATACCAATAACTGACTTGCCATTAAGAATTCCAATGCAGTAGTGCTTGGATGCAGTGCAGTTCCTTACTGTGATGCGTGTAAGGAACCTCCAGGCAGCCCCTTAATTCCTCTGCATTAGCATCCCAAGTAGTAGCTCATGAAGGAAATCTGCCTCCACAGAGCTAGACTGCCCATGTGGGTCAAAGTAAGCTGAGATGAGAATTTGCTTCACAATTGCTGTGTGCATGAATGGGGAGTTATGGAAAGTGTCCTCACAGGGTTGAGAGCTGATGCAATCCACTGCCTCCTGTGGTTTCTGAACGCCTCTGAAATGAGGCTACTCTGGTGTAAACTGCAAGCAACCTAATTTGATATATATGGTTTTATAATTTAATTTTGTCCTGTAGGAGAATAATAGATTCTGCAAAAACTTATAAAGAATTCCAGTATATGCTTCAAAGAACATATGCTATTTTGAAGGCAGTTCAGACTTTTCCTGATGCATTTTTTTAAGTGTTAGGAAACTTCTTGAGTAAATACTACATTGTTTCATCTCTAACCACGGAAAAGAATTAGTGCAGTAATTGGAATGCAATTTATGAGAGTCAATCGAGAGGTTTAATATAGCATTCCAGGGAAATCACATGATTTCCATTCACATATTTTCATTATCTTTACACCTACAGACAACACAACACTCTATTTCCAAAGCTATTGTCTTCTGATAACACTCATAAGAGAGCCATTACAGTGCACAGTTGGTTTTGACCAAAGGTAGAGATTTGCTTTATGATAGTTTTCTTTTCGAAAAAAATAAAATAATTGAGGAAATTCTCTAATGCAGGATGTCTGATTATTTGCCCAGATTGATCTGTGGTCCTTATGGCTTGAGCTGCTCTGTTTTTAATTTTCCACATGTACAACTGCAAAATCAGAACAGTGTAGGTACACTCTACCAATGAAAATTCTTAGTTTCCTGCACTTAAACAAAAAACGATCTAGATACTGGCAGTTCCTTTAAAAAAATTAAAATGTAGGAAAAGGATAAACATAGCTGCAAACAATTTTTCAGCTTTTATAAATGTACTAAAAAAAAGGAAAACAAAAACAACAACAACAAAAAAGGAAAATAAAACTAAAGATTGGAAAATAAAAATACATAGCCCTTATTTTCAAACCAGATATACAGGAAAATTTATGGAAACCTAGAAAGTGGAGTTAATTTTCACATACATATATAATGAAATATAAAGTGCTTGTATGTTAAATATGTATCATACTGATGGAGTCTTTATAAATGTATAAGAGAGAGATTTATTATTTATATTGCTCCAGGACTGTACTTGGTTCTTTTCAGTAAAAAGCAGGAGGATGTATCTCCTTCCTCAAAGAATATAAAACTCCTTTTAAGCAAATATATTGAATTCTGTACCTTTAAATTTGAGACAAGCCATTTTATGGGAATGGGAAGGTGTGCAAAATGAAATATAGCCATAATTGTTAAGGTTTGTGACATACTGTGTATGGCTTAAGCTGCTGTATCTATTCCTATATGCATTCAATTAAAGAACCCATCTTCAATGATGCATTCTAGCACACTCCTGGGAACTAATCCAATGTCTTTAGCTATCTGTTTTACATGAAACCAATTATTGTAATATCTCTAATGTCTAAGTGGTATTGTCCTGAGTGCTATTTTCAGCATGGTCCAAAGTATTTATTTCAATGAGATTATCTATCTACTCTTCAAATTTATTATGCTTTCAAGAATGTCCACAGAGTCACATTAGCATTTTTGTATCCCACAGCCAAATGTTCAAGCAAAATGTAATATGAGATAAATAATCAGCAGACTAAATTTAGTGCTCTCCACTTCTGTTTACATAAAATGACCTCTTGCTGGTGCTTGACCTCTCTCTATCCTCATTGAGTTCCCTGCGACAGCCCATGTCCATTATGTGTTTTAATGCTCTGTTTTTCCCTGGTGCTGTGTGATGCTAGCTCAGCTCTGCTATAGACTGCAAGCACTGGCTGGAAAACTCTGGAAAAGAGAACTAAAGCAGTGTTATAGGAGTTTGCAGAAGAAAAGTTCTGTCTCTAGCTACCACAAATTATCATTATTTTACAGCAACAATAAAATGTACCCACAAGCACTGAGGTCTCAGTTGGGCCACTATTTGACCACATGTCTGAGCTAGTGCAGTTCTTTGTGCAATTCTGCCTTTCCAGAAGTACAAGGGGGATAATTATCTAGTCCTAAAGGGCGTTTAGGCTTTGTGCATTAACATAATGCCTGTTTGTTGCAAAACAGTGTGTTGTTTTCATATATTATTGTTAGCAGGTTCTGACTTTCTATTTGCATGACAAGTGCTGGGGTTTGTGGAAAACCACGAACAACTGTGAGGCAGCTACGCATCATTATGACTTCTGTTGCCATTGTCATGGTTTGCTGCTGGTAGCTCCCTTTGACTAGCTGGCATTGTGTAACCCATGCTCTAGGAGCTCTTCAGTGACCTCGTATAGCAGTCCTTGATTGACCTCATATAGCAGTCCTTCACTGACCTCATATTATCACAACATTTTCATTTATACCAAGATTTTATAAAACTTAGCAACAGAACAAGTGGAAAACTTAGATTTGGGGTGATGCTTTGGACTCCCTTTATTAAAGGAAAAGTAGCTAAAATGTAGTGGAGTGGCAAACCCCAGTACTTGGAACGGGAGGTATGCAGTGATTCAGTGGCAAGGTGCAGTGGAGTGACCTGTTTTTCATTTGAGTGAATTTACCGTATGTCTCATGAGGAACTTGCCAACAAAACTTTAAACAAAGATGATGTTTTAGGGTCTGTCTTGTTAAGTAGGTCCCAGGATGATTTAAAGCTGTTCAGATGAGACAAGTACATACAGCAAAGTGTGTTGTTTCAAAGGAAGAACATGAACTTGCTGGTATGGCTGTGGGGAGGCAGCAGTAAAACTGCAGTGACAGAGGGATACCTGCATGAATAGCATAGTAAAGGTACCAGAATAAGACTAAATATCTGGCTGGAAGCTCATCTTGTAAGCTGCTCTTGTCACAGCTAGCCAAGACATTGCATGCTGCAGTCATTCTAGGATAAAATCTCTCAATGTGCTTTTGTTTTTTCTTTCTGAGAAAAGAAAAGAAGAATTCTGCTCAGTGAATACTAAAAAAATCTTCTGTCTTTTGAATGGGCAGGACACATTAATTTTTTAGATCTCAAAAAACGTGAGATGTCTGCCCTTTCTGAGGAGTTTTCTATTGGAAAAGCATGCAGTCAGCCTTTCTTCCCCTAGCACTGGATGTCTATTGAGTTTGCAAACTGGAAATAAGCCTGAAGCTGAATCAGGCTTACGGACTCAGTATCAATGGGAAATACACTTCTGTTGGCTCCTTCTGTCAAATGCTTACCAAAACTGCTAATACATCAAGTGTATTTTGCTATGCAGCATGTAGCAGAAGCAATAAATTCTTTGACTTCCACTTCATGTAGGATGGTGTATAAACATAGCCAAACTGTAGATGTGTTTGCTTTCATTTTCCTAATTTCTGTGAGTTAAATTCTTAAGCACTAGCCTGCACTAAAAGCTTCTTGAATTAAGCTTCCTCAGGCTGGTGGTGATTTTCAGCTAAAACTATAGGAAATATGCATTGGAACAAACATTATACAACAGCAGTTTTTAACAGAAAGGAAATTATTATTTATTGAATATTGCTGGAGGGGCTAAAATAGCATAAATAAACAGAAGAGAAGACAAAGGCCAGGGGAAATACAGTCTACAAAGCTAATTTAAACATATTTGAAACCTCTGCAAAATTTAGATGAAAAATAAAAGGATTGCATTATGATATTCTTCTCCACTTGGCCTGAATTCCAATATTGCAGTAAAAAACCAGGATTTATCAGGACATTCATCAAGGATGAGTATATTGTTATGCAGAGGATTCCTCATTTAAGATTAAGAAGTTACTAAACACCTTCTTGGAAAAAAAGCAGCTGAAGCACCAGCTGGCTTCATCCCAAAGAAAGCATATATATATATATATACACAGAGGAATTTGTTAGGTATTGTTTTGTTCTTTTTGGTTGTCTTTACAAAAGGAGGCAGAAATAT
>VYZQ01046184.1:0-11535 GCA_013400655.1 Mystacornis crossleyi | reverse complement strand
CCGTGTCTCCCTTCTCCGACAAACAACATTAAATCTGCTGCTATATTTTGGTTTGTAAAAAATTTAACAGTAGAAACTACTATACAAAAGAGCATTTTCATAAACTTAACCGTAACTGCAAACCCAACTTACATGAAAGTTTTGAAAGTAGCTGATGTGGTCCCACATTCACATAGCTGTTGTTTATTGAAACCTTCCCCCAGGAAAAAGAAAAATAAAATTGCTAGCTCTTTTGTCTTTTAAGAGCATTTTGTATTGTTACTATATTATAGTTTTGAATTAATGACTCTTAAATCCCCTGGTACAATACAGAGTAATTGCCCTTTCATGACCTTCCCTGGCAATGCCAATTATCCAAGCTCACAAATCCTACATGGGAAGACCTTAAGTTCAGACCTCTGCTGTGTTTGTGAAAATGAATATTTCCTCATTATATGCTGCACAGAGGAAACATATGTGTTTCATACTAGCATCAACAGAAAATCTCAAGATCCTGCTGCACACAGAGACCTTCAGGAATGTTTAATTCAACCTGCTGCTCTTCTTCAGCTGCATTAAATTTGAGCTTAGCTGCGTCTCCTTCAACGTACTGCACATCTCTTTTACTCCTCCTTCATCACCTACACAATTTCTTTTTGATTCTCCCCTTGCACATTTTAACCCACGTGGCCTTTGGCTGTAGCATAAGAGAACCTTCATGACTACTCTGAAGTTTTATCTTACCAGCCTTCTTCAGAACCAAGAGGATGTTCCTTTCTCTCAAGACAGTTTAGATCAAATAGTGCTTGTTTGCACTTGCCAGTTCAAGTTCTCTGCTGCTGTTACTGTTGACTACACTAAGCACCACCAGGCAGGAGGCTCTGTCTAATTTAAGATGCTTTATGTTGTGATCAGTAGACAAAAGAGCCTAACATTTTTGAAAAAAAACACCCAAGCATTTTTTTGTATCTTCTTCTGACCATACTGTATAGAACTAGACAAAACCTTGCAAGAGGAGAAATAACTGCTTTTGGTGACACAGAAAGAATGTTGCTCTTCACTGGCATGTGTGTGGGGATAAACATTAAAAATCTCCGGCCTAATTTTTAATAACACATACAGCTGAGGGGAAAAACTCACAGTACTGTGGTACCAGACACACTGAGCTCCACGTGCCTGAAACAAAAATTGCAACACTCTACAGAAAGGACAGTGGTACTAAGTCAAAGGTTAGACTTGATGGTCTTGCAGGTCTTTTCCAACCTTAATGATTCTATGAGTCCATAACCTTTGCCATTCACCTGTGTTCTCCTGCGTGCTCAGGAGAGATGATGGGTTTTGCAGACTCTCCAAAGTTCTGCAGTCTGGGACATGAGTGAAGGCATTGAGCCCTGGGTCAGGGATGGGATGCTTGCCAGCACTCCTCCTCTCTTGAATCTTCAGTTGTACAAACTGTGTATATCTCTCGGCCCCGTCTACACACTCCCTGACGGTTCTGGGGCGCTGGAGGAGCTGGTGTGTGTCAGGGAGGGAGTCACAGAGCTACTGAGATACATGGCCAGACCTGTGACTCTGAAATGTTTCTGTGCCCATCCATACAGTCACAGGAACATTTGTGTAGGCACAGAGCCTTAAATAACCTGGTCCCCAGGTCACTGAAAGGTTAGTTCATGAACACAGCTGGTGCATTCTCAATGAGATTCACTATGCAGTGAGGCACTGACATGCTGAGAAGCAGCCTTCATGTCAGGGTGAACTGCTCTCTGAAGGGACTCTAAATTCCCAAGAAATCTGTGCTTTAATTGGAGCTATTATGAAAGGGACATCAAATCTGCAAAATTAAGTCAAAGTAAGGAAGATATGCAATGCTTTTAGTACTGTGTAATTTAAAATAAAAATGTACAGAAAAACATAACCAAATGTAAAGGTTCTTTGTCAGGTTTCCAAAATCCATAAAGTGACAGCAGGTGTTTAACCCACTGCATGGATGATATAAGGAGGGAGTACTACAACACATTACATCTGTGCCATGTGGCTGGGTTGAGACTAATGCTTGGTTCTACCTTTTTGACTCCCAAGCTGCTGTTGGGAACACTCCCAAGTGCTAACGCACTGCAGCTTCTGCTCTTCATGGCTGTACATGTTTGAATTTAACACAGACAAGGGCTGTCAGGGTCGTGCGATGTTTGACAGACTGCAAAATTCACGTCAGGATTTTCTTTTTCTGTACAGTAGTTGCTAACAGGAACATAACAACCTCCTACTGGTTTTGTGCATGGTTAGTCTCTGAACAGCATGAAGACATTGATGAGTGATGAACAGAAGCTCCTTTTCTGTTGCTCTGAAACTCCACTGGTGTACCTGGACTTTAAATTAGCATTCTCTCTGGCTGGTACCCTGTGCTTGATGGACCTGCACATGGGTACAATGTAAATGGGAGAAGCTGGACAGGAGCTAGATATAAGCATTTCCTGTGCTATGAGTTCATTAGCAATGTTAAAACTATATGACATGATTTTACCTTGATTTTCCCCCCCATCACCCCCAAAATTGTCAGTCACTGAAAAATGAGGGGATGGGCATGTTTCATCTACCTAGGGAGCCTGAGTAGTAGAAAATCTGTGCAGTTCTGGTGCCTATGCAGGAATCATGAGGCCATTCCAGGACACAATGGCAAAGCATCTCTTTAGAAAAGACAAAAGATTTCTCTCGTTAGGAATGGGGCATCCGGTAACAATCAAATGATAGAGTATAGCCTCTTTTGGAAAGAAAAAAGTGCACGTACAAACTTTGACAAGGTAAATCCAACCAGTTGCAATAGGTTGGGTTTGGATTAAGGTCATTTCATTTAGGGTTTGGTGTGTGCGCTTGTGGGGTTTTTTCCCTATTCAAAGCAACTTAGTTCTGATATTCAAATTGAAGAAATTAATTATTTGCCCCATGCTCTGAATTAATCAAATTAAAAGAAAGCAAAGTTTTTATTTTTTGTCCTTTTTATTTCCACTAGAGAATGTAACATAAGCTACAGCTGTTTTGTTTTCAATTTTAATAAACTTGTAAGGGTAATTTGCCAATAATAATTATAAGCTCACTGAAAATAGCAGTGTCTGAATATTAGCTGTAGAGTCTACAAGTCTCTTTAGGAATACTCACAATCTTTTAATCTGTGCATCAAAATTTTGCCGAAGTTTTATGAAATGAGATGATAATCTGGAGTTTGGGACCTCTGAAGTTCTTTGATGACTGCAACAAGTGTTAATAGCAGATTAATATCTCTGAAGGCTGCACTGAAGTTCCTTAAAATCCCTAGGAATATAGTGTCTCTACTTGGCAGTGGTGTTAGCTGCTCACAGTGGTGCAGGACAAGGATGCAAAGTCAGAAGAGTTGGACCAAGGTAGACCCTCACACAAAACCTCTCATCTGTAAGGCTGAGAGTAATATTCAGGCCAGAACTAAGCAGGAAAATGTGGTACTGTTTTGTGAAACGGGTATTTTTCAGCTTCCTCTACAAGAAAATAAGAGCAAAAAGATTTTGCTTTACTAGTGAAACTTTATGGATTTCCAGCAGTTAGTTAAAAAATGAAAGGAAAAATATGCAAGCAAAGGTGCATGTCTTTTGTGTTACAGTGGTGGCTGGAAATTTGGGGTTTAAGCATTGAAACCTAAAGGGAGATCATCAAAAATTCCTATTCTGGAAAAGAAAGACAAATGAAATCTCTGCATCTAATCATTTTTCCTCATCAGTCTTGTCTGTGACTGAGATGACATTTAGAGCATGACAGAAATACATTCTGGTCTTGTTATAAGACTCTCTGCTATAATAGACTTTGATATAAATCTGTGCTATCCTGCTTTCTTGTGCCATTAGAACTCATGACACCCTTGTTACAACAACATCGTTTACAATATTCCAAACTAAACTGCAGATATTGCTGTAAAGGAATGTTCACTCTTATTTTCAAGTTTTCCCAGACTGCATATATTATATGATTCTGGTTTTGAGATATTCAACTTTAAAAGCCAGATTTCCACTTACAATGATTGAACATTACTTAATTTTTCAAGTCAGATTCTTTTGCACAATTCCAAGGGCCTACAATATGATTTATAGAACTGTTCAGAGCAAATGGCATTAACAGCCTTATCCATGTCAGAATTTATGAAGCTCAGCCATTTGGATCTGGATTGCACCACATTTACGTGTGTCCCACATACAAGTAACCTAATCTGCAGCACAGCCTCTACTTCCAAGATCACAAGGATGAGTCAGGGCCCCACCTCCATTCCCTTTGAATTACCTTTTTAAAATCAAGCTGTTGCACTGTATATCCATCCCACTTACATGCTCCTCGTTCAGCTACAAACCCTAAGTCTTATTAGCCTTCTTTTATACCTCTGTTATACTTAGCTCAAGTAAGATCAAAATGCAAAAAAACCCAAATGTGTATAAGATTCAGAAGAAAGAAAATAAATATATTTTTATCTATTTTGAAAACCTTTCCCTAAAAATTTTGTTGGACTGACAAATCATTTTTTTAATGCAACCTTTTAAGAATTTCAGGATTTATTATGATAGTAAAGAAAACAGGTACCCTCAAACCCAGTGTGCCTGAAGAGAGAAACAATAATTTTAAAAGGCAGGGGGAAATATGCTTTCATTACTCCTGCCTTTTCTTGGAGAGAAAATGGGGAAATATTTCTGCTACTTCTCCATTTTCTCCTCCCTTACTGTAACTGGACACTGAAAAAAAATTGACAAGAGGGAGCAGAATTTCACATTAAAACAATATCTAGTTCTTTAAGATGGACATCTTGTGGGACATCTCCTCATGCCACAGAGGTCAGTATCAGCAGACTGCAGCATAGAAGTGTGAAACAAGCTAAGGAGGAAGCACAGTCACCCTGCATCATTTCTCAGCCCTCTGTGAGCCCAAATAAATAAAAATAAGAGTGAAAAGAGAAACAAACTGCTGGTCACCTCACTGGACACTGCTGCATTGATTTTCCTTTACAATTAAATGCAAATTAATTTTGCAGTTTGAATGCTAACACATTCCTCTTTGATTGGTCCTCTCTTTTAGTGAGAGAGTAATATGTCTGGATTGATTTTGAGCTTTTTTTCCTTTCGGGAATGGTTGTATGAACAGTCTTTTCAAACCCAGATGTGACAGCTGAGGCATGGCCACCTTTCAGAAGTGTGGAGCCTCTGCTGTCTAACCCAGCTCCCCTCAACCACGGACTTGGAGGCACCTGAAGCTTCACTCCACAGGGAAGGAGTCCACTTTTATTTTTCCCTCTTGGAAAAGCCAGCTTCTCACAGAGCAGCCCTGTTTGTCTCCTGTTTCATCTTTCCCACCTGGCTATGACTTTCAATTAAGGCATTAACTTTGTTGTGCAGGACTTCACCCAGGTCCAAGGGAGCTCCATGAATTCCTACTATGTGATAGATCTGGAGAAAGGTAAAAAAGTCTCTTTTAATCAAAACATGGAGAGGGCTGTGTACAAATGAAATGCAGTGCTGGTCAGGGCACATTAAGGGCAGCACCCATGCCAGCTGGTCCCATCAATTTGCAGGCATGCTGTGATCTCTGTGCATCATCCACCTCAGCCAGTCCTGCGTGGCTATGCTGTACAAGGCAATACAGTATGGAAGGGAATAACACCTTCTACCTGATCTAATCACTTTGCTCAGATTGAGGTGCTCTTAGAAAATTTAGGATCTGCCAGGTGCTTTCCATAACCTGAGTCCATTTTTGGTGGCTGATCAAGTGAAAAATGCAACCGAGCTGTGAACGTCCTTCAATATTGGAGGGAATTAATGGAGGGCAAAACTGCAAAGTCCTGTCTTCAGTGCCTTTCTTCAGGGTTCAGCTGCAGAAGAGAAGCTTTGCAGCAAAAAGGTGTTGCCAGCTGGCTGCAGCCTGGCAGGCACTGTGGCTGGCAAGCACAACCCACACTTGCCTGCATTGCCAAAGTTCCCCGTGAAAACATGAGGTCGGCAGTGAGCACTACAGAAGAATTGGCATCACTAAACCAGTTTAAAATATGCTGCAAATATTTCATTAAATATCCAAAGGGAAATTTATGCTCACCATCCATTCTAAAGTATGTATAACAATTCATTCAATGTCATACACTGTAAATTGGCACTTTTTTTCTCAAGGAAATTGGTCTACATTCACTCAAAATACATGCACCGCTTACAATCACATAGTATCTCATAAACTACTCATTCCAGTGTGAGTCCTGTAAGTTGGAAATTCACTGTATTCTGTGATACAGAAGACAGAGAAATTTGGTGAGTTTTCTGGCTGATTTTTCAGGTTAGTGGGGCTGAGTCTGTAAAGACACATATGCATATATCATACATATATATATACAGTCATCTGAGGTCTTTAAATGTTTAGGAAAGACCCAAAGGCTTGATGGTGCACTTCCAAATCTGCATAATTTTCTTTTTTATTCAAAGGTCATGTTCTAGATCACTCCCAATCATAATCAGTCAGCATAAGCCCCAGATAAGGACTGTCTGACAGCTGGATATTAGAAGAAAGCTCTTCTTCATGCATGTCTTAAAAACTTTACCATTATTCTTGCCGTGAAATCTCAGTTAAATGATTGTGGAATATTACATCAAAGTTATCCAGTCATCAGCAATGTGACTTATTTTCTGACAAGTACAACTTTGTCATTTTTATCTGATGGTCATCACATCTTCACACAAAAATAGCTCTCCTTTCTTCTTCTCTCCCCTCTTTTCCCCCCAGCTTGACTACAGTGCAGATTTATATTCTTGGCACTCTCATCCCTGTTTGATGAGTTTTATAAAAGTCCAGCTGTCATTTTGTCCCCAGAAGCGAAGCAAAGCAAACACTACCTTAAACTGATAACAACATAATTTAGCTGTCCCATAAACAGTCATTTTAATTCCATGATATGTGGCTGCTCCTTCAACATTCAAGTAATGGAAATGACATCATTATCAGGCAACTCTAGATGATGAAAAATGGCCTACATTAGGGAACACTGTGAACACCAAAAATCTTCAGCTATCAGTCATCACCATTGTAATGTACTTACCTCTATCTGCAGATTTAGACCTATGATGAGGCTGAACTTGCACGGGAAAAAACCACACTCTGCAGAGGATGTTGGTATAATTAAGCTGAAACGTCTCTCCACTTCTGAGGATGACCGTTGTGCAGAGACCAACAAAAGCCTGAAGGCTAAGACATTTCAGCCACACCACAAGTTTAAGGAATATGGTCTTATAGACACCCTGGCTGTTAAAAATAGGAATTTAGAGTGATTCTTTCCCAAGATTAAAATTATTGTTTGGTATCCAAAATCTCCTGCAGGCTTTTTGCCTACTGTAAAGGCACCATTAGTCTGCAGAGGTGCTGTCCTGCAGAAACATATTCTCTGCAGTAGGTGTCACTCCAAAGGGAACACCACAGCCATGCGTGGTTTGAGCCCCCTCAAAACCAGATCTGTAAAGGAGAGGGCTCCCAAAGGCAGGGGCAGTGGAGGTGCCTCCATGAGTCATACTGAGAGGGCACAGCAGGGCCAAAGAGCTACCATGCAGTAGGGAGAAAAGTTAAACAAGGAACAGGATTTCAAACTGAACCCAAGAGCTGGCTCATCAGGAGATGCTGCAACTGCTTTGGGGAGAAAGGGTTGATTTCTGAGTAGCAAAAGCTAAGAGACGACAGAAAGCAACACTCTGAGATTCACAAACCTGTCTAAACTGCTGTGGTACTGCCTATGGGTGAGAGCTTGTAGCTTTCCAGCTGTGACTAGGTGGGACAGAGGAAGGGGAACATTGAGGAGCAAAGGGAGGATTGTTCTCAGAGCAGCTCCCTGCCCAATGCAGGGAGCCCTGGAAAGACAGCCTTTTCCCAGGAGTTTTAATTTTAGTATCACCATGTTGGTAAGGATGAACTGAGACTTTGAGGAACTCTGAGTTACTCAAGCTTCCTTGTGCATTACAGAAATATTTTAATTATTGAGTGGCTTAGGGCACAGGAGAGCAAAGGATCCTGGTATCTGCTAGAGCACTAATGGGCTGTCAAGTTTCCTTCACCCTACCCCTCACTGAGAGGCTTCACTTTATATCCATCTGTCCTGTTTCAGCTCTCCTTGTTCAATTAATTGCATGGGAATGAGATTAAGTCTCCAAAGTGTACCTTTCTATGACATATAGCCTCCTACACAGACTAGGGAAGTTTGAACACTCTTGTCCTGTAAGTGTAACCTCCTGTAATGGGAGGTTGTGTTAACTCTTTTCTCCTTTTCACTACCTTTTACATCACAACAAAGTGAATCTTGCGGCTCTGCAGTGCCTACAAGTTGTACCTTAAGTAAAAATTAGGAAGTCTTCTTCAGCTGCTCTGTAGCTATCTGTGAAGGCACATAGTGAAAACTGGGTAATGGAATCCCAGTCTCCTGGAAGGCCAAAATTAGAGGAACTCTGGACACAGTTGTTCAAGCTGGAAGGGTTCTTGAGTCAACAGATCACCTTTGTTCAAAATGAAAAGGGAAGAGGGACACTTCTTTCTCTTTACAAAGATTAGGTGAAATATTTTGTCAATATTCTGTTCTGTATAAATATGAAGACACTGCTGGCTTTCTTAGCAACTTGTTTAGGTGCCAGAATATAAGATTTTCACCCTTAGAAATGTGCTAGTAATATCTCCTTTAAAAATGAAATTATGAAAGTTTCAAACCATCTTCATTTCAATTGTTTTCTTACAGAAAAAAATAAAAATTTCAAAATGTCTCTTCCTTCTGAGTTCCTACTGGCTTGAATGGGATTGCTTTATACTTATGAAGCCCAAGCAAAACATAATTTCTTTGCAATCTCCAGCTTCCAGAATCTTAGCACATTTTCCTATGTTTTATGTTCTTGGAGTCTCTCTACCCAAGGCAGGAAATTACAGGAGAATTGCAATTGTCATTTGGGTTTTGCTTTGTTTAGTCTTTTCAAGAACATTACAAGAATGGTTTTTATCCCCATGTTTATTACAAAAAGCTTGAGAATGTGACTCATAGGGGCTCAGAAGCTGGCAGCTGGATAAAAGGAAATATAAATTTACAGCTCTGTAATTCCAAAGCTGGTGCCACATGTGGTGAAATGGGACAATAAGAGGTTGACACACGGTTTTATCATGCAGAGGGTCTAGCTGGGGTATTGCTTCACAGCCCAGGGCAGGGACAAGTATGTCCTGAGATCCTTGCCTAGGGCCAGCCCCAGGGCTTGGGCTCCCAAAGCTGAAAGGGACCACAGCTGACCAAAGCACTTCCAAAGAAACCCTTTTGTATTTCTTTCTCCAGATTACATTTTTAAGTGCCATAAAAAAGGAGAAAATTATGTTCTGTGCTCAGAAAAGCAAAGATTTGTTCCTCCAGTCTTTATATGGTGAGATTTAAAACTGACTTTCCCTACTTTTCATTACCACTGCCCTCAGCCATGCTGTAGCCTCACCATTGCAGAGTGAAAACACCTCAAGGAGGGAGCCTCAGGGGCTCAGCCATGTGTCTGGCCAGGGGTAGCTCAGGGCTCCTAGGTATTACTGGGTATTCCTTTTTTCTATCCTTTGGCTGCAAAGGAGACCTTGAGGAAAGACAGACTTGCTTCTCCACTTAAAGCTCTGAGCTCCTAGTTGTGACACTGCTTGGGAGAAAGATTAAAGGGATGACTCATTGCAAGCCCAGGAAAGCTTTTTCAGGAACTTGGATCAATCTCAGCCCCAGGGCAGAAGTACCACCTCTTTAGGTGGGGAGGTGAGAAATTCTCTGGTGGTTATGGTTTTCAGCAAAGATGAGTAAGTGAGAGAAACCTGGACTCTAACATACACCAGAGTTCAGGAGCAAGGAGGTACAGAGCAGTGAGTGCAAACAAGAACTGTCTGTTTAGCAAAAATAATAAGATAATAGCAGATGGTCAGAAAAGGATTCACTGGGGCTGGTAGAGAGGGAGGGAAACCTCTTGGGCTGCACGGCTGCCTCAATAGTTTCATGATTTATTCCATGCTTTGACATTATCTTTGGAAATTTATCACAAGGAAAAGTTTTAATGGGTAAACATCTTAAAAAATATTACTTCCTGAAGAGAAGAACTCTTTCTGGCAGTGCCTTTGGTATGCCTGATCTTGTCCTTCTAGAGAAAGGTGACTCAGTCCCTGGCCCACAAGAGGTGGGTTTGGGCAGTGGGGACACCCAGGATAACAAACCCCAGGCTGCAGCTCACTGCTTATTTCTCAGTCTGATGTCGAAGAGAATTTGAAATTTCATCAAGGAACATTGTGCTGTTTCACCAGCTCAACTTCACATCACATCATGATGGGGGAGCTGTTGCCTTCTCCAGTCACCTAGAGACAGAGACTAGACAAGAGTAAGGGAATAAAGGTAGTTATTCAGTTGAAGGGCCTTCAAGGTACACCCTGGGGAGCCGGAGGCTGCTCCCATAAAGTGGACCCCAAGATGGACAACAGGTCACGAGTTCTTTACACTGTTATAGGTTTGGTCCATTTGCATATCAGCATAAATTCACCAATTAAAACTTTAGCTCTCTTCCATTTCTCCACCTCTCTCCTGGTCCTAGTTTCCACCTTTAGGCCTCCAAGAGTCCTTGAATAGCAAGCTCAGAGAAGCTTTGTTGTGTCTGTGTAGTCTAAGAGAGCAGCTAACAAGCTGTAAGAAACTTCAGAGTTACACACTAGGCAATACAGGATTTTAAAAGTACAGAAGTTAAAACCTAAGGCATCAGAGTCACTGGTTACTTTGATACCATCTCTTAACCCACACAAGTGGGGATTGCTGCTCTAGACTACTCACTACCCTGCACCTCTCTGTCAGAGCCCCAGGCAACTCACATGCCCCACACATCTGTATTTGTTAGAACTGTCTGGTTATTGACAAGAGAAAAGGCTCCCCTGTCACCCCCCATCATATCTGGTGCAGTTCATCTGAAATTTTACAACACTGTCCCCCTTTAATTTTTTCCCTCCACTGTTAAAGTTCCTGGCTAGCTATCAAAAGAAAGGACCCACAGGCTCTAAATGCTTTGCAGATGACCCAAATGCTCCATTTTTAAGGGCACTGCAAAATAGCAGAATTGATCCACACATTCTCAGAAATTTGGGCCCAAACACTTCTAAAGTTGCTATTCCCCGGTTCTCTAAGAACTGATATCAGTAAGGTGTTGGCAGTCAAACTCTNGACATTATCTTTGGAAATTTATCACAAGGAAAAGTTTTAATGGGTAAACATCTTAAAAAATATTACTTCCTGAAGAGAAGAACTCTTTCTGGCAGTGCCTTTGGTATGCCTGATCTTGTCCTTCTAGAGAAAGGTGACTCAGTCCCTGGCCCACAAGAGGTGGGTTTGGGCAGTGGGGACACCCAGGATAACAAACCCCAGGCTGCAGCTCACTGCTTATTTCTCAGTCTGATGTCGAAGAGAATTTGAAATTTCATCAAGGAACATTGTGCTGTTTCACCAGCTCAACTTCACATCACATCATGATGGGGGAGCTGTTGCCTTCTCCAGTCACC
>VYZQ01046178.1:188-13538 GCA_013400655.1 Mystacornis crossleyi | reverse complement strand
AGGAAGGGTGCCAACCCACGACATGTGCATAGGGAATCATCCAGAACTTGTCTTTAGTTTTGGTACTGTTAGATCAGCTGCTGCTCCAAATTCTCTAATCTTTCACTTTCGAGTGCTCTTCTGTTGCATCCTTTAGCAGGTGATGTTCTTGTCACCAGCTGTATCATCCTTTCCACCATAGCTTGAATGGTTTCTAGGATGGTCTCTACCTGATCCATGGTCCTTTACTTGTTCTGACTTCTGCCTTCTGCACAATGTGCTGACAGTATATTGCAGCTGCTGGCACAGAGTGTTTACAAAATTTAATTATAGTCTATAGGTTTTGGATGTAAGATTCACTGAGTCTTTTCTGCTCCATTTTGCTATTCCTCTCAGAAATCAATGGCTTGATTAGCAGCCTGTGTAATTTCTGTATGCATGTTGGCCACTATGCACGTTCTGTCATCTTTACAGGGTTCTTGCCGTTCCAGTTGTGATCTTGTCCAAGCTGGGAAGGTCCTGACAGAAGCTTAAACTAAGCTATATATGCTGTGACTCTTCCTGGGAGAATGGTACAGAAGTGCAGTCCTGACACGAAATAAAGCTTCATGTTTGACCACAGAAATGCTAGCTCTCAAAAATACTCAGAAGCTTCCTTTCTGTTTGGGAGGTCAACATTTCTGACCTTTCCCACCACTGCTAAGTAGAGCATCTTTCTATTTTTAAAACTCCTTTCTTTCCCCAGAGTGCTGGTGCTGCACTGAATGGACTGACTTCCATTGATGGGAGTTAGCATGTCTTAAGAAAACGGTAGCAGTGTGGCTATTTTTAGGGAGTCTCCAAATTAAGCAATACTCTGGCAGCAGCTCTCCACTGAGGGAAAGGCCTGTTCTTATTGTTTAATGCTGCTAATGACTGTTCTAGACTCCAGCTCCTCATTGCTGCACCCAGCTGTGGTGACCTACTTCCTGTCCAGGGGTTGACAGTGAGTAAGAACCAGCTGATCTACTTTTTTTGTTGATTCCTTTACCAAGCTATTGGGAATGTGTCACTTCTGACACCACCCAACCCCCCTCCACCAAAGAGATAAATTCATTCTTACATCACCTTTGCAAAATGCAGGACTACTTGAGGATCTCAGCCTGTCAGTCCCATGTACCTTATCAGATCATTAATCTTTCTGGGCAGTTTCTAAAGGCACCAGCTAAATTGCACACAAGAATCTGTGTAGTGATTTTAGACTGCCATTCCTACAGTGCTTGATTTGTTCAGAGAGGATTCCTTTCTGATGTAAAGTCTGTAATTAGATTATGCCTAGCACCATGGATAAAGGATGTAATGTTTCTTATCCTGCCCTTAGTGGAAGTACTGGAGTAGCCTTGAAATGTACCATAAATAACTTCCAGGGACATGGGATGCTTCGCAAAAAAAAAAAAAGGTAAATAACACAAAGTCTGGAAGTCCAGCTCCTGAATGGCCCAGTTCAGTGACCTCATTCTGAAATTATTTCTGCATATATATCTAAAAATGAATGGTTATTATGTATTTGTATCAGATTTGTCTTGTTTAGTTATCCAGAACTTAGGATGCTGTTAAAATTTTAAAGATTGTCAACCATCTGAAGTTTAATTGCTGTTAACTGTATTTCTGCACAGAAATAAACTAGGGCTTGATCAGCCTGATTTTTTCTGCAATATGAGTAACAAATGAAGTGCTTGGCTTCTTACATATTAGACTAGGCGAAATCTTGAAGGTTGTGCTGGGGTTGGCAGTGAATGTTATGTAAGGAACTTAAAAGTTTGTAAATTATGTTGGATTAACAAGGACCACTGTGGGGTTTTTTAAGTATGCTTCAAAATACACTCAATACACTAACATTATTATATTTTAAAGCATTGCTGCTTTCCAGTGCTAGATGGTTTTTGCTGAAGAAGGACAGTGACCTTATGCAACTGTTTTACCTAAGTCATCTGTCTTGTCTCTGCTTGCTTGTTCCTGTTGGATTTGCATGAAGGTAAAAAAAGATTTGCAGATCCATTTCTATGCCTCACAGTTGCATATAATTGAAATGCCAGCCACCACAATGACTCTTACTAAACTTTATAGTGACATCATTTTACTGGAATTACACAGTCATTTGGTCTCTTTTTTCAACATGGACCTTAGTTAAGCACAGAAAAAGGGGATAATCTGAGCACAGCTGTTTTAAATCCACAAAATCTCCACTTCTTCAGACTGCTCTAAGTGAGGACAGATGTAGGAGAGAAACAAGTTCTGGACAGGTTTGTACTGAGGAATCCTGTTTTCTCTTTAGATTGTTTCTTCTTTTATGAATTTACATTCCAGGCTCCTCTTTCTGATTCACTCTTCAGGCGTCCCACTTCCGAAGGCACAGCTCTGATACAAAGAAGTCAGCTACCAAGTATCCAGGACTTCAAGTGGCGAGTGGATGTAGCTATCTCCACAAGGTATAAAAGAGGATCATGCACATCCCTGGAATTACTTAAGATTAAACTGATTTCTTGTGCTGCTTAAAAATTTTAATGGGGTCAAAATGTACCTTGCTATTAGGGATTGGCATGTAGCATTAAACAGTAAGGTACAGGTGGAATTTTCTGAACAGTATAGAAGTCAGTGTATATATGCTTTACTGCTGGTAACATTTCACTCAAAGTTTGAGTCTCTCATTTTAAAACTTAATGGAGCTGATACAAATCCACAGGTCCTGGTGATGATGGCATAAATTAGTCAGACTGAGCCTCAAGCAGCTAGAGCAACTCCTAGTTTCACTGGAACAGGGGAGAGTATTCATCTATTCAACTTCTCAAGCAGACCATCATTTGTTGCACATGTTAAATGACTTTCCATCTCTTGTATTCTGCTTCTACAAAGAGGGGTTTCAGGACAGCACCTTTACGCTGCCATAGTTATGTAACTGGTCATTGAACTACCTCTTAAGTTTCTTTCACAGAACAGGAGTAAAAGCCTTTGAGATCATCCTGCCTGTGCCTGCAGTGAACAGCTTCTTACCATCTGCCACAGCAGAAGCATCTGGGGGATGGATCTTTGGCTAGAGCCAGAAGGAAACAGAAACCTGTTGTCTCTGCCGTTTGGTCTCTATCTAGTTCTAACCAAGACAGACGGAGCTGAAAGAAATTAGATGATCCAGTCTTTGTTAGTAGTGTAAATTGTTAGCATGAATGACTTCATGTTGCATGTCTGAATACCTGCATCTGGGAGAAAGTGCAGTCTTTTTGCTGCCAGAGTTGAGGGGCTCATGGCTAATCAGGAATTGTCTTCCTGAAATCAAGAAAAAAGGCTCCTAAGAGAAAATTGGAATGCCCACAAGCTATTAGTTCAGGTGACTTTCTGATGAGCAGTGCTGTAAGCACCGCACAGGTATCACGCTGTAGAAAAAGAATCTGTACTGGTAAGAGAGCAAAATGTCCAGGTAAACATCTTCCGGTACAATGCTTGCAAGCTGAAAGCAAATATTATGATTTGTTTTCCAAACAGCACAGGAACAATGCATTACCAGTTTTTTGTTTTCCTTCCTTTTAGTTTTGTTTTCGGTTAAACTTCCCACTGGGATTTCTTGTTTATCATCCCGCAACAGCCTCTGCAGGGAGGTATGGCAGCTTTGGACTTTGGGCTGTAGTGCCTGTCTGTACCTGAGCAGGCTTTAGCAACATCACTTGATGGAAGCTGCACAAGAATGACTCATTTCCCTTCTTTGGGTCATCAAATAAAATAACACACAAATTTAGGATGAAGCCTAGGATGAAGCCCAAATGAGGTGGCAATTGAACATATGAAGGGATGGAAATGATTAATGCAGCATGGTAAACTGCATAAGAAAACTGCATTATTATTGGCAGTACTCGGTCAGCTCTTATCCCTATCACAGTTCCACTAAATCAATTATGTAAAAATGAAAATCCTCCTAAACTTGCCGTTACTAAACGTTAAGTCTCAATACTGAGGTAAATTGGACAGAACTCTTGTGTTTGTGAGCTTCTAGCCAGACTATGGCTGAAATTACTGATGTTCTGTGTAAAGCCTACATGAAATCTAAAATTGTTAATGTGCAATGCTGTACTCATCACACTGCTGATCTCTACTGCTGTAATACTAATGATGTAAATAATTTCAGTTCACTGGCCCGTGCACTCCAGCCATCCATTCTGATGATGATGAAGCTTTCAGATGGGACAGCTCATCGCTTTGAAGTAAGTCTGATTGCCATAATAAATAGTAAGGAAACCACTTGAAGTTTTATTTAGAAAGCTGAATTATTACTTAAAATACTAAAGCTTTTGTTAACTATGTGTTACCATTGGTTGGTTTGCTTTGGAATCCTTCATGTTCAGTGTGGCCACATAAAATATTTAATGAAATACTAATCAAAATCATTTCATACCTTGTTCTTACACATGTTCTGCTGAACTGCAATTTATTAGAGGAACATTAATTACTGGAAAGCAGTGTTACATAATATCTAGTTTGATAAAAAGTTATGGGGTTGTGTTATGAACTGTAACCTTCAGCCACCTGATGGTGGCTCTTGAGGGCAGGAAAATTACTGGGATAGTTTATATAATGTATGATACACTTCTAAACCTGCATTTGGCAGAGAATGGTAACATTCTTTTCTGTGGCAGAGGTACTTTTATTCATTTTCTTCAGAACTGTTCTGGCTGCTAGTAAGTAAAAACAACCTCTTTGCTTGTTACAGGATTAGTCAGTGGCGGTATTTATGACACTGTGCTTAAAGGCTTGCCAGAAGATGGCATAAACTCTTCCATAATTTTAACCTTTGAAAAGGAATGCAATTTGTTCTATATATAACATGGTGGTGCATACAGGAATTCAATGCACAGCAGGCATTGTTACATTTGAACTCTGTACAGATTTTGGCTTCAGTTATCTTATTAGTAGTAGTCTGGATGAAGCACCAAAGCCGTGTGGATTGAAAGAGTTGGACTGATTTTAATGTTAAATTGTTTTGCATCTGTTGAGGAAGGCATAAATTCTGTGCTACATTGCAAACTGTTGAGGGTGTCACTTCACGGGAGATCATATTTACCCCTCTGACAGTCCAGCTCAGAGCATCCCATACACTGTATTTGAGGACTTCCATGGAACTTAAATGATGCCATGGACTTCAGGTTAACCCTATACCACAGGGTAAGTTTCACTTGTGAGAATGAAATCTAGTTTATATTCTTCACTGTTTAGATTTCCCACTTTATTTCCTGGCATATAAGGTCAAGTGTTGGTCTTGGTGCCGTTGTTTCTGACTGTTTTGGTTTGATTTTAGGGGGGGTTTGTTGTTGTTGTTGTTGTAAGTCTGTGGAAGACCCTTTGTTATTCTGCAGTGGAGATGTGTTTGTCCAGCACACACAGGAGTGCAGACATCTGATAGCAGACAATGTGCTTCTCTTAGAATCAGCTCTTTGCTGGTGCTGCTGCTTGGATCCAAATGCCAAGGATGTGTCTGCCAACAGGATTTCTTTATCTGATGAGTGGTCTACCACAGTTAGTAACTCTTTGGGATAAACTCGTGTTTTGGTTCAAGGTACCATATGCAAGTAAATATAGTCTTCAGCTCTTCAGTTTTGCTTTATTTGAACATGTTCAGAATGTCCTGCTAAGTAACAGGGCTTATGTAAGATGGTAAGTCCAGACAATAATTCTGTTGTGAACAGTTTTAAAATGTGTATAGCACGGGGAGAAGTTACACTCTTTGGTCTCCATTTGGTGTTTTAATCACAGTGTGATATCTGACTGAAGATTTTTTCAAAAGCAGTGGGAATTGCAGCATTTTGAGTCTTGTTGTATATATGTCAAAAGTGAAAAGGACATGGTGCCTTTTTATGCATTTCTGATGTACGTGGAAAATGCAAATCAGATGTTGGATTCCTCTCATATAATTGGCATCTGTGCTACAGTGGGCAGAAGGATGACAAGGGTCTCTGCTGAAAGAACTGCTGTCTTCAGTGCAGTCAAAGGAGTAAATTAGACAGTGCTGTGCAGACAGCATGGGACCAGCCAGACTGTGCTGGGCACTTGTGTGAGCATGTGTTTGTGCACTGCAGTGATGTCACCAGTCTGTGCCTGCACTCGGCTGGGGGTCTCTGTACTCACAGATAAGATTTCCATCTTCTTGGATTCTCAGGCTTGAAATGGTTAAGGAGAGCCCAAGGGTCTCCTGCACAGTTGAAAATGCTTTATATGTTTAACCCAAAAGCTTTTGCCTTCAACACGTAGTGCCCAGTGCCCTTTGCTCTTGAGGTTGCTGCCAAGTCTCTTGCCTCAAGTCTTGATTCCTTTCTTCTGCAAGTTTGGAGAAGCAGAATATCTTGAATTTGTTGCTTGAGAGTTCTGTGGTCTCCACGACCTTCCAGATGTCTTTCCTTCCAGTCCATGACTTTTACATCACCATAGCAGCTCTCAGTTTACATTCTTTCTTACATTTTCGTTTCTCTCATCAGGCAGTACAGAAAATATACCATGAAGGTGTTATTTCTGTTTTTCCCCACTCTACTTTTCCACGTGGATTTAGTTGAATTAACTGATTTTTTTAACCTCAAATCCCTTGTCGCAAGACTGAAAAAAAAAATTATTATTTTAGGAGAGATTTGCCTTACACTGTGGAATGTTCCCTAGCCGTAGCCATGCCCTTGTCAAGGTTCCTGAGATGTCTTGTGTTTCCTAACCTGAATATTCTGTTTCAGGTGCCAGTTGCAAAGTTTCAAGAACTAAGATACAATGTTGCCCTTATACTGAAGGAAATGAATGATTTGGAGAAGAGGAGCATACTGAAGATCCAAAACTGAACAATTTTAAATTGAGAGTTTATGAAAGAGATCTGAAACCCTCAGCATGTTTTGACTGGCAAAACAGGGGGCCATCACCACTTAGCCACTATGAACTTCACTGTGGCATTTATGATGTCTGCTGTAAATATTTTTTTTTTCAATTCAAGTGTTAAAAGCACAAGCTCTTTTTGTAAGACTTAGGAAAAATAAAACATATTTATGAAAAAGTAAAATGCTGTTTGTGAACATTTTTGCATGATTCATCAAAACGTTTTTTAAATAACTCTTAATAGATGTAAGAGTTATTTATTTCTGATTATGATTCATAACTCTAATTTTTTTGAAAGTGTGCTGCCGGAAGCCCCGTCAATGTGTATGTATCATAAGAAAGCTATATTATACTTCAAATGAAAAATAAAATAACAAACCCACTCCTGCCTTCTAATACGACAAATGTGATCTTGAGTTTTGCATAAAATTGTTGTGTTGTTTCTTACCAAGTGACTATGATTTAGCTATGGATATTTAAAGGCTAATTTGGAAGAAAATTAGAACTCTGTGGATCAAGAAAGAAGTACCATCTGAGCTTCCAGGACTAATTCCATGGAATTACAGCAGTGGAAAGGTGAAATCTATGTCTTTATCTGGTTGATCAGAATGGGCTAAATAGCAGTAATCTCATAGTTTTGTAACTGGAAATGCTTGCCTCTTGTTTCATGTGCTGACTCTGTGTTTGATTCCATGAAATCAGCTGACATGACTAGGCAGAAACCTCTGGCCTGCAGTGATGGTGAGCAGCGAGAGGCAGTGATCTTGTAACCCACTACAGCTCATCAGTCATGCAGGCCTGACCCCAGCATGAAGGGGCTGTCTACAGCCTCTGGGATGGAAGTCACAGGTATGAGGATATCCAAGCCCCCAGGCCAAGAAAGCAGTTAAGCACAAGTGAAGTTCCCCAAGTCACTCAGGCAGTTGGGCTGCATGGTCATTGTAGGTCCCTCCCATTGTACTGGAATAGTCTATTCTAAGTTACTCCTTTGACCCATGACTTTACCTTGGAAGGACTCCCTTAACATAAAACATTTTTCAAGTCTCATTTAAATGCTGTTGGACCACATGTATGTCCCTAAGAGCTTTGCCAAGAAAGGATGAATTCCTCAATCCTTGCCTGAATGAATTCTCCCCAGCAGCAAAGACAGGGAGGCTGTGGGCTCTAAAACTCAGTTTATCTTTCTAAAGTCAGACGTACTTTAGAAAGCACATGCCACTGCCACTGTTAAGCACTGGTTTATTCCAGCTAATTGCAGGGATTCTATCACAGTAATACCACCCATAGTTCTCTCTTTGATGTTTTGTAATTGTAGGACTTGCCTTTATCTTCCTCACTCCCTGCAGAAAACTACTGAAATGAAAACTGTGGATTAAGGAGGCCTTTTACACAGATATTTGTGTAGGAAAGGATGACTTGCCTTTTGGATTTTAAAAATCACAGCAAGCATAGTAAGACTTACTTGTCATACTTTTTAAGAGGAGACTTCTCTGACAGCAGTCCATACCAATCTAAAGATAGCTGAATAGCTGTGGTCCAGAAAGCTTTTAAAACCTGTGCAAAAATGTGTCCGGTACTTTCAAATAAACTGCCAGGATTTCAAACTGTTCAAAAGCTTCCTGTTCCATTTGCTTTGTAGCAGACTCATCAATAACTTCCAGCTTTGATCCATACTGCATCTTAGTCTATTACTTTCAAGTGGACTGTAGACTGCATTAATTCCTCTATGAAGCTTGTTCATCTTCCATCTGGAATTACATTATCACAGGCTGTGAAACAAAACATACGTCCTTGTGTTCCTTGTTACAACATTTCCCTTCTGAATGTTTAGGTTTACATGGTTTCAAACTGGAAATGTATCTCAGCTGAGCCTAAGTGAAGTCTTTTCAGACGAAGGGAATTCTGCTGCGTGGAGGTAAAATGACTTGCTGCTCAAGGCATTTGCAAAGTCATTTTTTACTGGTCAGAGTAAAGGAAGCCACGAATAGACAAAATATATTCATTTGGTGGTTCTGTAACAACAATAGCTCGTGTTCTCCAGAAATGGAAAGGCTTCCTGACCAGATTTGTTATGTTTTCTGGACTACTTAGTCTCGAGTTTGTCTTGCCACATATTAAGCATCAGTTTATTGCAATTGGAGGTTTACCATGTATGCTGAAGGGTGCTTGAAAACTTGGGGTGTTCATTCCTCTGTACTTAAGAATTAATTTGGCCTTTCCTCCTGGCAAATTAGTAAAGCAGTTGTCACCAAAATGGCTGGTGGGAGTGCACAGGGGATAGCACCTCACTTTTGCTAAAATAAGAGTCTTCAAAATATTGTTAGGTTTTTCAGAATTCATTGTGAATTTCTTGTTAAATATTTGTTCAGTGCTGAAATAGCTTCTTCCTTCACAACTAAAATACTCTGGAATTTTAATTTCACTGAATTTCTGACTGTAGCCGTTTCATTCCAATGCAGAACAAAAGCAACCTTCTAAGAATCTGGATATGGCTGAACAGAAATTATTTTATCCAAGTCACTCTAGGTTTGGTTACGCTTCAATGGCGCATTGTGAATCCCCCTTCCAGTATCATGCAGTGAGAAATACGGCCTGAGTAGGATGCTTGCTTTGTCGGTCCTGAGGTCTTGTCAAGCTGATCTTTAGTCAGTCATCAATTAGGCAGGCGGGGATTTGTGTGGGAAGGGCACTGGGGTTTGTTCTTATTACACAGTTCATGGAACAGTAGGTAACAAGAACTTTTTGCAGGCTCTGTTGGTATTTTTCCTTGAAAAACAAACCCCTGTGATCGTGTTGCTCTCTCTACTGGTGCCTCACATTTATTTGTGTCCTAATTGTAGTGATTTTCTAACCACAGCGTATGAACATAAACTTCTCCATTACACCTTTTCTTTAGTTTCCTTTATAGAGGGCAGAACGTTATGCCTTTTCTTTCAAGATTAATTAATTTAAAACAGATTTAAAATAGAACTTGGACTTGATTGTTTCTCGGTGTAAATCATGTGTGTATGATAGCAAGGATGCTCAGTACACAAAGGAGTAATCACCATAGGCAGAATACAAAAGAGGAGGTAAAGATAGCTGCCAAAAGTCATTCAGAGGTGCAGTGCCAAAACAGCACAGAAGAATATACGTGTCTTCTCCTCTTGTTCCCTATGCATAAGTTAGTGGAGCTTCCTGACAATGGTCAGGCCTCCTGCTTGGTGCTTTTTTAAAACTGCCTGGACTGCATGGGCCATCAGTCCAAATCTTTTCTTGCTATGAACTATTACAGCGCGTGCAGAGCACATGGAATGAAAAAGCCATCTGCAGCTGTATTTGTGATGTGACTTTTCACATCCCTTCCTCCACTAGAGAAGGAGCTCTGTCAGTGTGACTGGTGGTTTGGAATTTCACACTTGGGTTAGTTATGTTTGAGAGGGGAATGAAGCGGGTTTATTGGTGGCTTTTATGGTCTCAAATCCTCATGCAGTTTATAGATCCAGAAGAAGGCTGAAGAATGTAGTCATGCTCTCATGCTGCCTGTTATGCCAGCCATTAACTGCTGGAAGAAGATCAGTATTGTGCTCATTGTCATTAAAAGGAATGCATAAAAATCATACAAGGGAGGTGTGCTTTTGCAGAGTGAGTCACCTCCTCACTTTAATGTTTTCTGTTTAAGTAAAGGATAAATCCATTCTTGATCTCATGAACAATGCAGGTTTGCAGGAGGGTGCTTTATTGCCTTTTTTTTTTTCTTTTGCCTTCTAATCAAGTACACCTTATGACCTACTGCTGCTCCAAATCCATGAATATATGTATGAATGTATGAAAACTCTATGCTTTCAGGATGTGTTATATAAAAACACCCCAGCATATCTAGATTATGTGTGATCAATTCACACAGCTGTTTTTGCTAAAAAAGTTTTTGCGAGCCAGGCCTGATGTCAGAATCAAATATTTAGTAGTTTTTTGACTTCTAGTGGACAGTAAATTAATATCTTGGCTTTAAAGTATTTTGCTGTTAGTGACTGTATGGCTCACTCTGTACCTGTCACACCCCACCAAGTACTAACGTTTACCAAACACCACATTTACCAGGAACTAGGAGAGGCAGAGCCAGCTGGTTTCTCCCCTAAAAAGTCACAGAGTTGTTGCCCATGGGCCATCTGTCATAAGGTCTTAACTATTTGTAGGCTAGGGATAAAGGTTTGTGTTCTGAACCCTCCTAAGCACACAGCTCCCACCATGGGGAGTAGTTCATAAGCACAGCTGCTCTTTTCCCTTGAAACATTTCAGCCATGTGGAAGAGAATTCCCAGAAGTGCATTTCCCAGTGTTTTATTGAGACTCCTTTCAGTCCGAAGCCCTCAGACTGCCAGCCAGCCAGCCCTGCAGATGCTTTCATACATTGAGAATAGGAACTGTGGAAATTCCTCTCAGAGCACAAATGCTGATTGCATTTCCTATGATAAACCTATTCCTTTTCCCTATCTTGAATTCATGTGCTGCTAGAAACCCTCCCTTTATATCATGACTTATCTCTTTAAGTGTCTGCTATGTAACTATGTAAATATTGGTGGCGGATGTCTGATAGAGAGATTGTCACTGCATTGCTACTGGTAACCAGTGGTTATGTCACTTTCCCTCGCTTGAATAGGCTTTGACTCATAGTGGTTTTCAGGACAATGGTTATAAAATAACACACTGAGGGGTTGCTGAGACTATAGTTTTGCAATAGAGACAACTGTCAACCTCAAGGCTACAAAAAAGCATTTTTCTTCTTTTTTCTTTTTCATAGCATGAAATTTTCTTGCATGGAAGTTTAGAAAACAAGAAGTCTATGTTAGCAAGCTGGAGCCTGGAGGGAAAACCCCACACTCCTGAGCACAAATGCTCATTCTTTCTAACTCTTCTGAAGCATTGCTTAATTGAAATTTTAAGTCCTTCAGTTGTCTCACCTTTCTTCGGATTACTTGCTGGCAGGCTGTGCCTTACTTTGGATTATTGTCTGATTTAAATGACGGTAGAAAGAAGTACTGAAACCAGTGGTTATTCAATTCTTTTTCTAATTAAAGGACTTTAATATGAGAACAACAGTTAGATGTTAAACTTTTTCTTCCCTTTTTTGAGAACAACAGTTAGATGTTAAACTTTTTCTTCCCTTTTTTTAGAGATTCAAGAACCCTAAAGACATGGGCCAAATTTTTGGCAGATGCAAAATATCTTCACATCACAGGAACCAAAGACAATTGAAGGGTCTGATGGCTGGCTTCTGTTTCCAGGTACATATCTGATTTTCTGTATAAGCATAATGTTGCCTACACTTGGACACATAAACATCACAAAATTAGCTCTCATTATTAATTCAAGTGTATACCATTAAAAGTTAAAATCCAGATTTTAAGCAGTTTTAAACTAATTTTTCTCTTCAAATCTAAGTTCAACTGAATTTCCTCAAGTGTCCTTCCTAAACAAGTTCTTGCAAAACTCTGGTTTCCTCTCCTTTCTTTCATCTTTTCTCCTGTCCCTTCAAGCTCCACAGGCAAGGCTTGTCCATTAATACCTGCTTAGCTCACGCAGTCTAAGCTGGGGAGTCCAGGATACCTTTCCTCTGTAAGTAGGAAAATGGAAATTAATTCCTTCATCCCTTCTCTTGAGCTTCATGAGGAGGCTGATTATATCTGTAGTAGGATATCATCAGAAATGTCAAATTCTGCAGTGGATCTCAAGACACTGTGAAAAGTGCTCTATATTTTTAGAATATAAGTGTGTGTATACATAACATGGACATTTCTGGTAGCTGTAAATATGCATAAAGCTGCAAACAAAAAGCATTACACAACTTCTTTTAGAAGAACAGCTTCTTTTCTGTAGTAGCACAGGTGATTTTCTCCCTAGACTACGTTTAGCACAGACAGTTACACAACTAGTGCAACTCTCTCATCTAACAAGAATTGGTGGGAATGTGCAGATTGAAACGGTCATCAGAGCTGTTCTTAAGTAAAACAAAGATACATCAGAAGGCATGTGCTTTTCATCTAAAATCTGGCACAGACAGGTAGAGCTGTGCAACATGCCACAATGCAAAACTAAATAAACACAATATATTGTTTCTAACGTTTTCCTGAGTTGTTCTAAAACCAAGAGTACCTGACATTAAAATAGCTTCACTACTACGTAGATCCCCTTCAAGAGAATGACTGACTGTGTAGCTACAAAGCTTCACAATTCCAATTCTAGCAGGAAATGGCATTCTCGGTTTTCAAAATCACTTCGAGCCGATGTTTCTTTCGCATTACCGGAGATACCAAACACCGAACCCTGGAGCGAATTCCGTGTCTCACCGAGACGCCGGTGCAGACCAGCGGGTCAAACCGAACTCCGAGCACCTGTGTGCTCGGTGGGAAGCGCTCCGCAGCCCAGCGCCTCAGTTCTCCGCACGGCGCAAACCCCCTGGCCCTGGGGGAAGCAGCGCCGGGACGGGATGTCCGAGGCGGCAGAGGAGGCCTCCGGGGGGGGG
>VYZQ01046156.1:1272-12744 GCA_013400655.1 Mystacornis crossleyi | reverse complement strand
AACTTCCCACAAGAAGACTGATGCTCAGCCAGCCTCCAACCAAAGACTACCTCTCCAAAGGGAAAAGGGGCGGGAGTGGGAAACAGAGAAAGTCTCAACACTGTCAGCAACAGCCAAAGCACTGGTGGCTTATCAACACTGCTTTAGTCACAAATCCAACACACTCCACCATGCAGGCTGATATGGAGACGATGCATGCCAGACAGGCACAGCACAGCATTGAAGACCAGCCTCTCAGTGGTGAATGATGTTGCAGGGTTTAAGGATACACTGTGCCAGTCCTTATAGAAAAATAGTTTTTCTTTAATCAGCAAAAATTCACACATTAAATTTATGCTTAAATTTCTAATTAACTGTACCAGAAGATTACATGACAGTTCAGCAACTATATGTCCACACCAAAATATTGTAATATTTCCTGTGGCCTGATGGACACATCAGGCCACAGGAAATAAACTATTGCTTGATGAAAGATGCAGATACTAGTCAGAGCTCTAAAAAATAATGTAATGTTCCTTTTTGTCCTTTCTGATCCCATTTTAAATCTGTCCTACTCCTTATTCCCCAGGTAGGAGCTATCACTTAACTAAAAAAATCCCACCTCCTCACATCAAATGTGATTCAGCTTGGAGAACACAGAGAACCTATCACCAAAGCTGGACACAAATATGAGGAACTTCAAGTAATGAAGCAGAAGAATTCCCTGTCTGTATAGAGAGGCAATACAGACAGAATTCTCCCTTGTTTGTTCTAGAGGCAGTCAGTACTTCAGATTTTGAGATTCACAGCATTCCTTGCTTTTTTCCTCCCCAAACCACCTTGATCACTCCTCTTCCTGCCTTTTATTTTTCCTCTAAGCATCCCAGCAGCCCTCTCAAATACCCAAAATCCCCATTATCCTCCTCAAAAATCCATAGCAACCTGCTTTCCTTCTCATCACTTACAAAGTCCCAGCTGACACCCTCCAAGAACACACCTCAGAAGTTCCTTTTGCAGCCCATCACCTTTGTGTTAGGAGTTCTGGCCTTTGTTACTGCCACTGACAGCAGCTGTTACTGTTTGTGCATCTGTGTACTCAGTTTATCATTCTTGCTGGTTTCTGCCTTTGTCTTTTGTGCTGAATAGCTGTTAGAGCCACATTCTTTCAGTCTGCTAAAAAACCTGATGGGTTCAGTCAAAGCCAGACAGCCACAAGCAAACGAGTGAATAGGATGGCTAACATACATCAGTAAAACCATCAGAATAAGGAAATTATTGCTGCAGTGGTGACAGATGATTCCTGAATCACTGCCTTGGAAAGGCTGAAACAGTGACAAATGCAAACTCTGTCTGAAGTATCTGAAAGAGCTCATGCAGATGATAACACATCACATGGGCTGTAAAGAGCATTTTCAGCAACCTCAGTCTCCACAAACCAGGCCTTTCTAGTCCATAAACCACATGCCTTTCCTACCAGATGACTTGACTTGTGTCCAGCAGCTGACAGAGTTCAAACAAAGACAGTTCAGACAAAGTAGACTGCAAGAAACATGCTCTGAATATCAGTATGATGCCTGCTAATGATAAAGGCTGTTTTCTGGCCTAATGACTGTTATCTAACTGCTTCTGTCTATCCTGGTTCAGTTCTGTAGAACACAAAGAGAAAGCAGACAAAAATGATGTGTTTGGCTCTTAGTAAATTGCCTTCCTTTCCATTTGCATATCACATGATGATTCAAATCCATTTCCTTTTATATCAGTTACTCTTGTTACCACCTTATAAAGAAGGGAGACCCAACAGACCTTCAAAGAAACAGAAATCAGCAAATGACAAAAATGCCAATACATCTGTTTTGACTTGAGTGTTAGAAGCCGATTTTGTCCCCAGGCTGGTCTTGCCCTTGCTTTCATATTGTTCGAGATCCAGCAAGGGAAACAGCATCCCTGCGTGCAGGTCCTCGGCTCACACTAAGGTCCCTCTTGAAATGAAGAAATACTCATTCTACAGCCATGGGGTAGCTGAGGGACAGTAAATCCAAGTATCCCAATGATTCGTAAAATTGTTGAATTCCTTCATGAACAAGGACAAAGTGAAGAAAAACAGGATGTTATTAAATAATCAACAGCAGCACTAAAGGAATCAGGAAAACTGCAGCATGACTAAGGCCAATCTTTCCTTGCACTAACAACAACTATCTTTCACATAAAATATAAGCTGAAGTCAGCATAATTTTTTATGAACATGACCTGCTTCCTCCGGTGATATTCCCACATTTCCCGTAAAGCTCTCCACCACAACACTTCTTACAAGCCAAGACACCACACTCTTCATGTAAGTGAGGATTTCTAGCTCTACTGCAAATGCCATTTCACCCCCGCTCTTGATGCTTGCTAATCTTTGTGGTCCACAGGGAATGTTAACTTGCAAAATGTAGCCCTGCAATACTACCATGCTTACTTCTATAATTCAAGTTGCATAGGGGAGGTTAAGAACAGTTATCAGGAAAAATTATTTCACCAAAATGCTTGTCAAGCACTGGAACAGGATGCCCAGGGAACTGGTTGTGTTGCCATCTCTGGAGGTATTTAAAAGACATGCAGATGTGCTGTTACTGAGGGATGTGGTTTAGTGCTGCACTTGGCTGTGCTGGGTTAATAGCTGGACTTGATGATACAAGGTCTTTCCAAACTTAAATTATTCTAAAACCCTATAATGGAGCACAACTATTAGAGCAATTTGCCAGGTAACCTGGCCCAGAAGGAGCTTGCCCTATGTCAGGACATTTGCTATTTTAGAAAAAGCAGCTTCTTGCTCTGACCGCCTTCTTTTGAGTCCCATGCAGCACATTTCTCCCAAGCCTTAGGACAGTCAGAAAACTGGCAACACACAAAGCCATTGGCAACCAAACATTCATTTAAGCAAAAGTCACTATTGCATTATCTGGCTAGTTTGACGGCATAAATTCAAACTCTAATCGTGATCTCATGCTTCAAAAAGGCTCACATCAGTTCCACTGAGGGATCCAGCAACAAACATCATTAACACTCATGCCACAGCCTTACAATGGAAAAATAGGCAAGCAGGGACTTGGAACGCAAAGCAGATTGCAGTTGATGCAGAAAGGCGACTTTCAGACTGGAAGGTGAATGACAAATTCCACTCATCCTGTAACAAGTAAGGTACCAGTGGAACGACTGCTACAACAGATGAGCACTAGCTGCAGTAAGATGTTACCTGAAACACTATGCATAATTCTGGCCCATTCGGGGAAGATTAATTCCAACTGCAACAGGGTAAAGAAAGCCCAAGCCTACACCCAGAGGAAGGGAGAGCCTACTGCTCAAAGAAAACCAGCAAGCCAAGCCAAAATGCTTATAGCCTGCCAAAACAAAGCAGAGAAGAAACAGTCTCTCTCTCTTTAAAATGAGAGCAGAAAAGAAGAGCTATTTTAACTAACTGACAATATTATGATAAGTACAAATGGGTACGAATTAGTCATGATTAATTTTGGCTTAAAGGCTGAATAATGTTCATAGAGTCATTACTAGAATGAGATTCAGAAACTGCCTTCAGAGATCTCTTTTTGTTACAAGTTTAACTTGTAGCTTGCTAAATTTTTTAAGGCACCACTTGCTTGTCTGCAAGAGTAGGAGTAGAATATGATGACTCCAGAGATGTCACCCAATTCTAAGCCACAAAAATCTGTAAAAAAAATTCCAGTCACTATTCTTAGTTTCCAATGAAACAGTGGAGCTCTACCCAACTACCTCAAACTTGTTATATGAACTAACCCCCCAATTTTATTATACAACTGCTCAAATCCCAGGCTGGCTTAACTGCTACACAGCAAATTCAAGATCTGTTCATTTCAGTGTAAATATAATTTTAGTTTTTCATTCTCACGAGTCAGACATTCCACAGTACTAAAAAAGAACAGAATACCTGCTGAAAGTACATGCTGTTTTCCTTTCAGAAGTGTTCAAATAAAAGCTTACAAAGGCATTGTAACTGAAAGTTTTAATAGTGCTCACTCTAAGAATTTATTATGAAGCTGACAACACATTTTTGAAGCTCCAGTTCTTCAGACAAAGCAACAATTTCACAAGGTGGTATATTTTATTCTTTTGATTTTTTTAAAGTCCTAAATGTGCAAAAAAGAAGCCTGACAACACAAAATGCCAAGAGGAAACAACCCCCACATTTCTTTTTAGCTTCCACAGTTTCTAAAATAAATGAGTCTTATGTGATGTCACATGCAAGTCAATATTTATTACCACATTCTAATTCCAAACACATTCGAAGTATATTAGAAGAAGCGTTATTAAATGTTCTCTGAAAGTAAGGAGGTGGGTGACGTACCCAGATGAGACAGACACTGGATGTCAAGCTTGGACAAATTCTGCTGTTCACAGAAAACATTATGATTCCTAAGGATTCTAATTACAATATTTAGTCGGTATCTTTGTCACACTGCCACAGAACTAAAAACAGTGCTACCCTCCCTTTATACAAAATCTCTCAATACTGTTTTCAGATCAGTAACATAGCTTGGAAAAGTACTCAGTCACAACTTATGTTTTACACACCATGTTAGTATTAAACTAAAGCATTTGAGAATCATTAAACATGCCAAAAAGAGTCAAATCAAACATCTGTCTTCCTCAGTACTTTGTCACCTTTCACTACATGGAAAGATTTCCAAGAAACCATAACACGCCCTCTGACATGAGGAAGACATGCAGTCATCTAAGTGATTTCCATGTTTGGTCTTTCTTGTGGGAAACTGCTGTCACTGTTAGCATGGAAGGGACATGACAGCCCCCATAACCTGAGGAATCTACACCCAACTTGTTCATTGTCACACAGCCAGTTCAGGATCTCTTCAGGCAAGCTCACTGGGAGAGTTATTTGTTTCTTGCCAAGGGAAGGTGTTGAAGAGAGTAAATCCTGGTGTCACCCAGTTTCATCTTCTGCCTCATGGAGTCCCTCTTGTTGCTTTAGGCTGCAAAGATCACAGTCATCCTCAGACTGGCTATGAAAGAGCCCTTACACCCTTGTTCCATCCCTTCCACTGGCAGAGGGAAGAGAGACCTGATAATTACATAGTGACACACTGTTGTCACCCAGGGCATGGAAGGCCCAGTGGGTGAGAAGGACCAATTACTCTCTAGAGGAGCCTCCTCCACCAAGGTCAACTCAGGCAAGACCACTCCCCAACAGCAGCTCCCTTCTTACTTGCCATGAGGGCCAGCCCTGCTGCTCTGCCTCTGTCTCTACCTCCACCACCCTCCAGGCCAGGTGAAAGCCATGAGGACAGTGCAGACACAGACGTGAGCAGACCTGCTGCAGAGCCTCTCCCTTTCACAGGAGTTATGTTAAGCAACAGCACATCCAAAGGATGGTTTGACTCTGCTTGCTCACTCCACAAAACTAACAAAATTGCTCATTTGCCCTTTGGCGAAGATGAATGTCCTACAGTCACACTATCACTAGATCCAACACAGAGAACATCACCTTTTGTGATAACAGCCTGCACTTACAACAGGAAACATAAAATCCTAGGAATGCCTCCAAGGCAGACCTAAAGAGCAAAAACAACCAGAAGCCAGCTGCTTATTGTTCTGTAGTTTTCTGTTCCACCCCCAGCAGCCCCAAGGCTGTATTAACTCCCACAAACTGGATATGATGTTTAAAGGACACAACACAGACAGAAGACAGCCAGAGCACATCACTGTCCACCCCAGACCTGCTTTGTTGCATTCAACAGTTCCATCAATGAAAGCATCTGCTACCACACCTAGCACTTCCTCTTCAGGGCCAAGTCAAAAATTAATGCTATCAGATATTTTTGTTGACCTAACCAGGCATCAATAAACAGACTACATGAAAAACTGGTTAAAAGAAAAACAAACAAACAAACAAAAAAAACCCAAACAAAACCCTCACAGCTCCCTCAACTAAACAAAACAAAAACCCCAAATAAAAATACCAAACAAGACCTCAGCCTAAGCAACTCCTCACTAGCCAAAGGAAGCATATGCAAGCAAAGTACTTGCAAACCTGCTAAAACTGAATGAAAAATGCTAATCAACACAAATCATGTCAGCAAGTCACTTGGTTGCTTCAAAACCTAAGACTCCTGTATAGAAAACTGCCCGAGCCAAAATCCTGAAGTTCTATTTAAAACCTGGTTAACTACTCCGGCTTTCTACAGCCTTGAAGAATTCTCCTGCTTTGCGAACTGTGAAATAGCATTTGCTGCACTATTCCAGGTGGATAGGCTTTAATGACTTTCTTCCAGGTGATTAAATCAGAAGACGAGGAATCAATCATTTGGGCTTGTACATTCCGGGTATTTTTATACAAACCTTCTCACCATTCTATCCCTCTGCTCTCCCATCTAACACAAATTCAACTCTTGGCATGCTGAATATGCAGTTTTTAGTGCCTGCTTAAATCCTCAGAAGTGAAATTGCAGATCACAAAACAGACACCCAGCATAGCAGGCAGTGCACAGATCTGCAGAGAACAAGATATGAGCAGCAAAACATCCAGTTAAGGTTCTGAAAGAGGCAGGGTTCACGAATGCTTACCATGGTGGATGAATGGGGCAACGATAAGGAAAATGCAACTCTTCAACTAGCTTGATATGAACATACTGATTCAATTAGCACAATAACTGTTAACTCCACCAAGTAAACAAATGGTTGAACAAAATCAAAGTTCAAATTACTGAAGAAAAAAAACCCCAAACAAATCACTTATTTAAACTGAGTTATAGATTGAGCTCATCCCATAACTGATTCAGACATCTGAAATCAGGTCTCTAACCTAGTTCACACCTTTCCCTATAACTGCTGAATTTCAATTGTTACTTTATTTTTCTTACACTACTCTCCAACTTAGGTGTCTGCATCAAACAGATGTTTTAAAAGAGTAAGTTATGGGCATTTTTAAATACAAAAGTTACTCCCAAACTGAAGTTAGTCATCATAAGACAAAAGCCACAGCAGAGCTGTAAAAACAAGAGTTTCACTGGGATTTATATCAAACTAAATTCTTCCCAGATTCTCACAGACTAGAATATACAAGCTTCAGCTCTCCAGAGAAACTGAAATGGATACGGCTCATATGCAAACCAAATCATCCTAGCTCCTCTTAACACCACCACGCTCTTCAAATGCATTAATCTGAGTAGTCCAGATCACGGTATAACAAAGTCTGGCGTGCAGCCTTGACTTTTTAAGTACAACAAGAAATAATTTTATTAGTTATATGTACAGATGACAGGGTACAACACTGCTGGTTAATTCAGTATCGTTTTCACACATATTACATATACTCACATCATCAATATAAACAGTATAATTATTATTAACAATTTGATTCATTTCCATATGAGGTTCATTTTGCTCCTTTTACAATATTATTGGATAGAAGGGTGGAAAAAAATCTATTTACCAGAATTAAAATAAACAACACCTTTCCAGGGGAAAAAACATTCTCCTGTTCACTTCAAACAGCAACATCAAAAGAATGGCAAGAAACAAATTCAAACCCAGAAGTCCATGGTGAATTATTAATTCAACTGCAGGAAAATTCAACCACAGTATTAGAAGCTGCAAGCCTGGAAGCATAACCAGAAGCAAAGTCAACTATAGCTTCAGAAATGCTGCTTCAGGTTTCTCTTCCTATCCCTGCGCCTGCTTTTGGGCTCCACTCCCCTCTTCACACTCGATACCTGCTTTCTTGGCATCTTCGGTATTTGCACTATGTTCCCTCCCCCCCTCACCAACCCCGTCCCACGTGGGTCCTGAGTTGTACTGCTGTTCTCTTCAAAAGGCGCATGTTGCAGCAGCTCAGAGCATGGAGAAAGCCCCCCTGCTGCTCGCTCTTTTTCCATCGGTACTCGGGACTTTGCTGCCCAAGAGGAATGAGGCCAAATCCTTCCTTCCTGTCAGTCAAGTTAATGATTGTCCTTATACACAGAAATTGAGTTAGGGTCATACACAGAGCAGAGACACTTCCCTAATACCAGCAGGCTTCTGCTGCCAAATTCAAGCAGAACAAACTCTTCAAATCTTTTTAGGTAAATCACTGTAGAAAGACAACTTATTCCAAATCCCTCTGAAATGGTAGCTGACACTTCCTAAAAGCATTCAGCCTGAGTCACAGCATTTGGAAAACTTCTGCCCAAATGGTTGAAAGTAGCAAAATTTAAGACCCTGTTCTCTGCTCCTTTAGTTCAGAGTGGATGTCTACAATAGCGGAGGGCTCAGCTTTCACCATTGGACCAAAAGAACATCTCCTAAAGAATATTCTTCGTGCTTCACTTTTTTCACCTCAGTTCAAGGACTAACGTTTTTGATATCACGAAGCCAACTGGAATTTGACTAAGTGGGAAAGCCTAAGTACTCATTTCAGTCAATGAAAACGAAATTTAGGGTAAAGTTTTACACTCTTGAGGAATATGGACTGAAAATAAACTATTTCATTCCCACACACACCCTTACGTGCATTTCCTTTTAATAAGCAATTTCATTTGAAACATTTCAAGAACAATGAACCCAAGCAGCAGTAAAACATAAGAACATACAACAGGTAAGCTTCATAATACTGGTTTTTCCAGTGTTTCTTCTCAAGCTTCTCACAAACTATAACTAGACTACATTATTCACCAGTTTCTAACAACATGAAATATACAAATACAAACCTGAAAAACTGAAAAAAAAGTCTCAGTAGCATTCATGGCTGTATTACAGTCTCCAAGGCAACAACTGTGTCAGTTTACTTTGAAATCTTCACTTAAATAGAAGTTAAAATATTTTAATCATTGTAAGCCAATAAGAACTAATTTCTTTAGGAAAACAAGTGAAGTACTAAAAGTCAAACCAAATGTGTCATTTAAGTCACTAACTCAAATCATGTTTTTAAACTGCTGCATTTAAATATAATCTGCCCTGAGGCAGGCAGTAAACTGCAACTTAAAAACACTGTCAATTTTAGACAGCAAACCTAACAGGTACGTAAAATCTTCCATGACATTTGTACTTACTTTTATACCCTTATGATAAAGATACAGCACCTATAGTAGAATAATATGATTGAGCAAACAAAACCCAGGATGCATGCAAACTAATACTTTTATTAAATTTGTTTGCTAGCAAAAAGAACTGGTACTTACTGCTATTTCTCTGCATGCAGACATGGAAATTCCAGTACCTTCTATCTGTTTTAAAGCATAGTCTTTATCATCTTTCCTGTAAAGAGAAAAAGAAGTTTGGTTAGTTTTCTTTAACTGCACCATGAATTCAAAGTGAGCTCTTCAGTACCATTCAGAGATCAGTTTCTAATTAATACAAATTATGCATCTTAATTTCTTTTCATTCTTTACTAGTTAAATGTCTGGATATCCAGCTAAATTGTAAGCTAACCACAACACCTTGATAGAGTTAAAATATAAGTCTGCTCTCACTACACTGAGATGATTTGAAAACTTTCTTTTTTAAATGCAATGATTAACACTTCTTCCATTTCTTCCTTCTCTTATTAGAAAGAAAACAAAGCAAACAATTAGCACATACTAGAAATAAGGCTCTTTAGGGCTTTATCTCACACAAATGCACTACTCTAGGACACAGTAAGTCTCACCCATATTTTAATGAATTCTTGAGTAGCCCAGAACTAATGCCACATTAAAACATCTTTTCTTTCCCCTAGATAGCAGACTGCACCTTAAAATTTTTGTTCCTACCAAGGTAATAAAACTGCCAAGATTAATAAAAACCTCCACCAGATGTTAGAGCAATCTGAAGAACCCTGAAGTGGATTCCAGTGAAAAGTGTCCCTGTCCCTGACAGGGGAGCTAGAACTAGATGACCCTGAAAGTCCCTTCCAATCCGAACCATTTTATGATACTATGAAAAGTTTGCTCAGCTTCAAACATATATAACACTTTAAAACAATACTGTGACCTCCCTGTACTTTAACCAGTGTGTATCTTAGAGTCACTTGTTTCAAATGCAAGCCTATTAGTAACTCCAGTTACCAAAAGCAAAATCAAGACAAGATAGACTGCAGCAAAAGAAGATACTGAACTCTTGCCCAGATGGAGTGCCTGTCCTTCCCACTTGTGAGCACTCCTGGGGGGCATGACACTCAACAGTAAAGTCTTCAATATTTGGAGCACTTGTATAGCCTCAAACCTCTAGGTTACATAAGAAGCCTTATTCATTTTTAATGAATCCAGCTTTTCCAGCTGTGAAGAGCCACCCTAAAAAAATGCAATTCAAACATCCTTAAGGCAAATAAGACTAAGCTGTAGTTAAGGATTGGGAACAAATGCACTTGTTTCTTCCAGCTCTCACCATTTGCAAATCTCTCAATTGCTTTATTCCTACCCAAAACACACACTTTCCCCTATTCATCACCACTTAGGGAAGAGAGAAAGAAGCGAGAAATTAATGGACAAAAACTGAACACAGATAATGAGGAGAAAGAACAGCAAGCAGACAAGAGAAGATTTCAGAAAGGAGGCAATTACATGAATGCAGCAAGATAAAAGACAAGAAAATATACAGCATTTGACACAAAAAAGGGGGGGGGAAAAAGAATAGGGAAGGCAATGATAGAAGGCATTAAGAAGTTTTCATGTAATGAAACCCTAAAACTTGCCAGCCTGGAAGAGAAAGAGACAATGCTTAGCACAAACTCTTATGTGGCCAAAACAAGGTGTTACACAAACCCCCACAGTACACACCCCTACACACCGTCATTGAAAACAAGTTGCATGAAGCCCAAAACCAAGAAACTATTATGTTACTAAGCACGTAACTGAACAGTGCAACTCATCATGTAAAAATATTACAGGGATCAAAAGCATTAACAGATTTAAGACCAAATTACACAATTTGATCTTTTGGTGATCTTTGGTAATTTGATTTTAAGATCAAATTACACAAATCCATGGTGGATAAGGGAGTTATTGACCACTCCATGAGCAGCTTCTGAACATAACCCCAACCTGCTTTCCAGCACACAGATTTCCAATGCTGCTGATAGAAAAAGAGGGAAATTTTCTCAGCTAAAAACTGTTTTACCCTCTATCTGCCTTAGCTAGCAATGGCTAGCTATTCAGCTGCTACTGGATAGAAATATGAAGCAGAACGAACTGGACTAGAGGTTATTCTCATTGCCCTGTGTGCTCATCTACTTAATTTTGAGGTGTTTGGAGAGATCTCTATTTCAAGAGAAGCGCTACCACACAGCTGCTACCATCAGTGCATTACCACTGACAGAATAGGGAGCAAAACGGGTCAGACTAAAGGTTATTCTCATTGCCCTGTTGCTTATCTGCTGAGATTTCAAGGTATTTGAAGGACAAGTCAGTATACAAGTCAGTATAAGTACTACCATATAACTGGTGATATTACAAGCACTTCTGGTACCACTGTCTACAATGAAGCCTGCCATACATTTAAGATGGTACAACT
>VYZQ01046155.1:77601-91945 GCA_013400655.1 Mystacornis crossleyi | reverse complement strand
AAGCTGCATCCTAACTGTGTTTTAACCAATGCCTGTTCCTTTCCTTCTATATCACATTTCTAGCACACACAGAAAATAAACTTACCCCAACGTGATACAAGCCTCTCGTACGACTTGAGACCGCAGGTCTTTAGCAGATAATTTAAATGCTCCATCCAAAAGTCTTAAGTGTTGGAAGAAGTTATCATATTCTGCAGCTCCAGCCAAAAGTAAGGAGCGGATCTTTTTCAACTGTTAGGAGCATAAAAGAAATCAGTGACTGTTAATGAGGAGTAAATATAAGGACAGTTATGTTCAGGACAATACCTGGTTCCAGGTTACTTGTGCAATTACTCCTCAATATGCATTGAGTAACTTGATTCTTGATGTCCAAGCAATTTTATTATTTCCTATCTTATATTCAACCCATAGTTAGTTAGCATACTAAGTACAATAAGCTAAACACCCTAACTTACAGAAATGCGCAAGTGTTGCATACAGCTACTCAGACTGTATAATTAATAACCCAAACAATATTTTTTAAACCAAAAGCTATCTTACACATTCCCCTTTGTTCCCCTATTTACAACAGCTTCTAATGTTTAGGTAATATCACTGCTGACTCTTGTGTTGAAAAGATACCTAGACTTAAAGGGCATGGATCACATTCAGGCCCGAGTAATACTGCCTTATATCCAGAATGTGTCCATTGACTTCATAAAAACAGTTATCTGGCTCTAACAGAAAGTGGAACCCTGACCCCGTCAAAATGGGAAATTTCCTATTAATATTACAAGGACCACCATCTCATCCTACAGAAAATCCTGTGACACCTTCACACGCCCTCCCGTGCACCAATGCATCTGTACATGGCCTCGATTTCAGCTCTCTGCTACTCAGTACAGAAATAAAATTAACCGGAAGCAAGCTGAACCAGCCCAGCCTGCCACTCAGATCTGTAATACAGGGTTTGACAGACATGGCAGAGCTGCTACACCAGTGATGAATGTCTACTGTGTAGACAAGACCATGCATCTATTTATATCATGAAAATGCAGCTCACCTCAGTAAATAAAACTCAGTCTTGACATGCATATAAACATCCAATTTTCCACTTCCACACTTCCCACAGTCATACTTATTTATTCAAAACTTAAGTGTGTAAATTCTTGCTGAATTATTTTACACCTCCTTTTGCAGAAGTATAAGTAAGTTCTCTGTAAGCAAAGTAATTTTCTGCCTTATCAGGTAAATTTTAAGATATTCTGAGTAAGACTTGACATTTTGACTTTAGCACCTGCTAGCAAATTTCTAGCTTTGCATCTGGACTTGCTGCATAACTTCTAGTTCAACCTGATGCTGTCTCAACAGACTCTCATATATCAAATAGCAATTTCCCTCACAAATGCAGCTTAAATTCACTCTCGGAAGGAAATGTTTCCCTCAAGTTTGGGGGAACATAACAGGTGTTCACCACTAAAACTACATTCCAGCCTTAGTCTAAGGTTCTCTCAGTACCCTCAGTGGGATTAAGCTTAGTGTAGAAAAAGCTTATATTACTAGAGATCCTATCCAAATTCACTACTTACCGCAGAAACTCTCTGTTCCCAGTCATGTTTATCATCTGATAGTATCTCTCTGATCTTGTTTATGGATTCCTCAAGATCCCGGCTGGAATAAATCTACAAAATGAAAAACAGAGTAGCACTGTAATGCAGGATTTACTCCGTAAAATCAGATCACTTCCCAGCTACGTTATGTCCTTTGCTCCTCAATACTTAAACATCACATGCTAGTCTCGGACACAACTGGCTTTGCATAATGCATAGAATTTACACCCACTGCCTGCAACCAAAAATTTAAAAATGATCACAAGATGATTAAAGGATCATCTTTCATAATTTTACTACAGTTTCACAATTTTAAGCAGCATTCCTGCAGCTACTGGTGACTATATCAGGCAAGACCTACAGAAGATCATGAGTAGACACATGCACTGCTCAATCCCAAAAATAAAGCTCCAGTGAAGGAGAGGGGATATGTGGTGCATCTCAGCTATCCAGCTAAATCAGCAAACATGCATGGTCCAGTTGTCACACTCACAACAGCAGCAATCCCTGAGACACAAGTCACCTTTATTGCTTTCAGTTCCCAGAGGGTTTCACACAAAATACTGGCACACACCACCATTTAAAACTTGCCTCCCTTGAATTTGTAACCTGCTTTTCCCAAAGATTTGCCAACATCACGGTGAAGCACAATTTGCCAGTGATTAGCAAGGGATCCTATATCCACCTTCTGCTTTTTAGTACCGCGTGGTTTAACTTGTGATTCTACTTACCTGAACCGTTGGGACATCTTCAAATGCCTTAATGAAGTCTTCTTCATCCACAGCACCTGCTCCCTCTTTGGCTGCTGACACACAAATGAAAAAGCCTTTTCAATCTTGTTATCAACTAGAGAACCAATTAACAAACTACCAGCTATCAAGGCACTTAATCAGGAGAAAGTTCACTACTCATGCAGCCTCAGAGTGCTGCAGATGTAATGAAAACAGAGGCAGGGAAATTCAATGCCAGGCACTGGCTAGACATTCATGGCATCCTTCAACTCGCAGGCACAGAGGGCACATTAGGGAAGTCATTACAGTAGTCACTCAACAGTTAGGGGACACAGTCTGAAAGATGAAAGGGAATACTTACTTTAATTACATGGGAGATTTTATTTTAAAGGACTTAATCCCATCTATAATAGATGAAGGTGGAGATCTGACAGGTGCACAAACAGACAAACGATAAGGAAGGTAAATAGTCTCTGGAATACTAATCAGATTAGAGACTGTCTGCTATAGGGAACTTTCTCCCTTTCCCTAGGACACATATAGAATTAGAGCTACATGTAGAATTATTGCTGACATTCAGAATGACTGCTCAGCTTTCTTTCTGCACCTTCATTACCAGCCATGCCCAAAGGTCTGAGAAGAAAGCCAGTGTGTCAGGTTTAGACTGCAAGGGCTGAAGTTCAGCATGTAGCTATAAGCAGCCTCAGTCCAGACAGAGTTGCAAGTACAAAGGCAAAAATCTACACACTGGAGCACCAACATGATTTACTCATAGCCTTCAGTGCACAACCACACAGGTGCAACCTCTCACAAAATGCAAAATAAATTGCGGGGATTGCTTGGAGATTCACCCTACCAGACTTTGGTTGTGGCATGCAGAGAACACAGACATAACGACTGCACAGGGAAAAATTTGTTACTGGATTCTGGGGGCTGGACTGGAAGTGTTTGCAACAAGCTCAATATGAACACGTAAATACTTCACAGACACATCAGTTCATACAGGCTGTTGGCTTACTTGAAGACTTGGAGCCCAGAGCTGCAGACCCAAGTCTGCGGGTAGTGCCCATCCCAACTCTGCGTGAGTTTGCAGGGGCCTTTGAAGATGTAGAGGAGCTGGCTGAGGAAGGTCTGTTCCCATCCACAGAGTCTTCATCATCAAAAATTTTATCTGCCAAAAAAACCACACGCAGTTTTAAGTCCAGTGAAGCAAAGGGATGTCCCAAGGAACACACCCGTGTTATGGCAAACACGCTACATTTTCCAGCCTGCTCTGCCAGCCCTCATCTCAGCAGTCCTCAAGCTAGAAATCCAGTTAGTCATGGAAGACCACCAGCTCACTGAACCCAAGCCTTCGTTACTGCAGCCGTTATGTTATAAACCCTTTCAGTGAATGCACTCACATGAAAAGAACAAACTTTAAATCTATAACAGAAAGATGCAAGCCCCAGATAACACTTGGGGTGCTGACAGTCTGCATCTCTCATGTTTACGCCTCCAAGAGCTCTTTTGACATGGACTGTAGTGAAACTAAGACCACAAGCAAATCCAAGATCCAAGTGTGGAGGAGACCACGCAGCAGCGGCTGCCCCGTCACATCTGTCAACTGCCTGCACCAGACCAAGGATAAACAGTGTAATCCAGGAAAGTTCACATGGCAACACCCATGCTGTTGATAAACCACAGACCTATTAATCACAGACCCATCTGGAGCTACAAATACCCTTTAACTCTTTAAATTACCACCAGAGATTCCTTACAAGGAAATACAAAAAGTTTCCTCAAATTCATAAAAACATAAAGTGCATTAAACCTTATAGAACCTTCTGTGTACATCCAACTTTAGCCTCTACCATGAAATGGGAACATAAATTAACTTAAAATGAGTTACAGCCACTTTGATTCTCAGTCAAGGTCACTTCAATTCCAAAGGACTGCTTATACTGCAGTTTTACACAGATTAGCTAATTCACTTGACAAAACAGCCTTAGGTTGAAAGGTGACAAAGCAGTTGGGCAGCTGATATGGATGGAACATGTAATTATTGAGGCTAGAAAGCCAGCTCAGCCACCATCATTCAGGTTCTCCACACAAACATGCCATTCAGGATTTGAGACCTGTTTCATGTCCAACCCCCTCCAACAGCCCAAGGTACACAGCCACTCTCTACCAGATTAGGAACATCTCCTTCGCAATTTTCACTTGGCAAAAAGTCAAGCAGGTGCTTTAATCCATCCCTGCTCAGTAAAGCATCTGGGAACATCTAGTAACAAATACAAGCTCCTAGCTAGATACTAATGACTGAAATTCAATACAGGTTGAGCTTTCTGAAAGTAAAAAAAATAACTTGATAACAGTATAGGCATATTCTAGGGGAGGCAAAAGAACGGAAAGAAAAACCTGTTTTGTTCTCAGTCCAACCACCTTCAGTTTTCTCTGCCCTAAGTGGCACTGGCTTATCAGAAGCTGGACACAAGAGAACTATCACAGATCATCTAAAAACCTACACATCCCATTTTTGCTATGCAGCAGTGCACATGATGGCATACTCCAATCACAGCACAACACTGACAAGGCAGGTACACAGAAGCATCAGAAAGTTTTAAAAGGTGGAAAAGGACATCTCTACCCTTAATTTTGATGTTCAAGATATCTTGGAATATGGGAAAGGGCTAGGGAAAAAAAAACAGCTCTAAAGGGAAGAGGTAAAATAATAACTGGTACTTGTGCTGTTGTTCAGGCAAAAGTGAACAAGGCAAAAATGAACACAAGAACTTTAACTTAGACAAATTTCAGGTCACACAGCTAAGGAGAATATAAGCTACAGTTAGGGTGTGGGCTGTCTCTTTAAAACAGTGCCTGAAGGCAGCCACAGAGACCGTGCTACCTCCCTATCGACACCAGTCTTGCTCTGACATATGTAATTCAAAAATAATTTGAAAAGAGCTCGGGGAACAATCATGAGAATGATTAAAGGATTAGAAAATATGTTTTTAATTCAATTAAATGAAAATTCTCTACAAGAGATTGTTTAGTCTAGCCAGACTCCTAATAAGTTGCTTGATTATATTCTGTGTTAACACAGCTACTGAAGATTTATTAACACAGTTTTCCAACATGATTTATTTAATATTGTTTCTCACCTAATAGAAAAATATACAACAAGGCAACAGGCTGGAGGTTAAAAACAAACTAAATTCTGAGTTGCCTTTTTTTTTCCCCCCTCTTTTCCCCCCTGCTCTTTCCTCCATTTTTGCAATAATCACAGGGCTGACCCTCTGTTAGGTTAGGAGGTATGTCACTCACTGAATTCTACCACAGGCAGTTCTTAAAAAGCAAAATTGATTTTTTTTTCTCCCCAAAAGACACAATCTAGTTCAAACACAAATGATTTCAAAAACCACTATTTGGTGTGAGTTGCACCAAGGTAAGGGCAGATCAAAATAGACTTTAAAATGTCTGTAATGTCTGAAGCCCCTAGGAAGAGGTTTAAGTGATTCAGGAAGACTTGCACAGCCATTCAATCCAAAAACTTCTAAGCAAAACTTGTCCCAGTTGCACTTATTTCAAAAGCTCCTATATAAATATTTAGCAAACTATTATTTGCTGTATGTGTATTAACAGCCAAGGAAGTCCTTCATATTCGAAGCAAAAGATGCTTTTACTAGTTCATAATCTCTTTCATCAGGTAATAAAATTCTCCATCAGCTGCATTTCAGGCTATCTAGGTGCAGCCTTAGTTAACTCACTTCCTCTTCTATATGCATCTTTAAAGCCTCAGCCCTCTGAAAGGAGAAGAGGGTGTGGTTTGCCATTTCATGTAATAAATCAAAACTAAAAAAAATCCAGCTATTAAAAGACTGCACTTTAGGAGCATTTTAGCAATTAAATAGACTATAATTTCTTTCTAAAACAGGCTTTTCTGAGCTTTAGCAAAAATACAACACTCCAAAAACCGAATCAGCCCACCCACAGTTCTGGGGACGACTGGATTACAATCACATCTTCCTGTTCATCAAGTCTGCAAACTAAGCATTACATATTTATCAAACCAGAATATCCCTTCAATAACCCAACAGCATTTTCTCATCCGAGCAGTGCAGAATGACAGCACCACGTTCAGAACTGCACATCAAGTCTGCCAGCAGCACGTGTGCAGAACAGAAAGAGAAACAAAGAACAGAAAGGAACCTGAACACGGGAGTACAGAAAAGAACAGAAAACCAAGCTACTACACATTATTGTTAAAACCCCTTTTTTTTTTGCCACCCACTGACTCCTGCTCATAATAATAATTTGAACTGGGATTGTATTTTTCAGTGTATCTGCAAACGGCAAATTCAGCATGGGTGTAACTCTCAGGACACCAGCTGAGGTGCACTGAAGCGGAATCGGTGCCCTGTTCTAACACTAAATAACCACTGATGTCCTCCCATCCCAAGACACCCCCAGTACTCATTTATAAGGACCTTACAGTACTCTCTGTCAAAGCCATGCCCTTATAAAAGAGGCCTTTGTCTGCTCACCACTCTGCTGTCTCAGAGAGAGAAGGCAATCTGCTTTACATTTTTCAATTCCTTTACATTATTTAAGAAGAAAAAATTGCTTACAAGTACATATCCTTCTGCAAATAAGCTTCCTCAACATTCCTTCATATTTTCCATAGCGTGCCCAGATGTAAGAGTGCTTCACAGAGCGCCGCAGCTTTCAGTCCAGAACATAATCAATCATTGCCCCTCGGATTCATTAAGCATGCTGTCTTCACACGTGGATTTAAACAGCCATGGCCTCTGTCCTCTCTCTACGGCTGCAGATCTGCACGATTCTTATCAACACCCATTGCAGCGCAGGAAACTTCAGTTCACTTCTAGGGAGGAAATTCCCTACTAGTCAGGGGAACCCAGGACAAATAATCCGGGATGAAGATGAGCTGAGTCTGCCTGGCTCGGCTGGCTTGCACTAGGAACCAGCCTGACTTTATCCCCTGGGAAGCGCTAACAGGAGCATCTCAACAGCTGTCATCATTTGTCCATGACGAATAAATTCAGTCATTATTCATTTTAAAACGTAACCCCTTCAGGTCTGGGCAAGGTGAAAAGTGGGGAAAAAAGGCTGCACTAGCTATTCAGGAACCACGGTAAACAAGGGCCAGCACTTCCCTTGCCTGCACCACCAGCCTGAGACCTTTTAAAACAGAGTCTCAAAAGTCCTTTCCAATGGAAGAAGATGGTTTCTGGCTTTTAAAAACTTTAGGATGTCAGATCCAAATATTTTAGTTATTTGTCTGTAAGCCTTAGAGAAGACAGCTACTGTGTAGTGATGATAGACTGGGAAAAGAGCTTTCTGTCATATCTGTTCCTAACAAAGATGGCTCGCTATGGTCTCCAGATTTGACTCTGTAAAGGACTAAACTTGACCTGGGCCCACTGTACCCACTCATCATCTGTTCCAGTTCCAAGCATCAATGCAGCTGAAACAGGAAAGATGCGTACCTCCTTGCATGTATCACCTGCATCGCTCTCAAGGGAATCCCCCTTTTGGGGGCAGATGAAAGTGGATGACACTAGAAGAACGTGCTATGGCATGCTCCACCAGGAGCAGACAGGTAGCTGCTAGAGCTGAAATACATTACAGCACTTCCAAATTCCACGCCTGACCCCTACTAGGTGGGCAAAGCCCAGCTCCCTGAAGATCTGAGAGCCCCTTACAAGCCAAGAACACACACCAGCAAAACTACCAATGCAAAGAAAACAGGGTGTGTTCCTCTTTATTCCCTTCTGCCAGGCACAAGTCCATGAGCACTGGACCATATTTTTGAGACAGACACCCCTTTGACATCTCAGCTCATGCCCTCCCCCCAGGGCAGCATCTGGCACCACCATCTCCAGCTGTGACTTCTGTTGTCACCTTCTGTGGGAGACAGCTTCAGCTGAGGTTACACGCCTCTTCCCATTAGCACACATGAAACCCAGGCATGGCTTAGCTGCAAGCCTGTCCAACTCCAACATAGGTGTTGTAGAGGTTTCTCCAGGAAAATGAGTTTATCACTCCACTAGAGATAAAGGAACGTGCATATGCTCCTCAGCAGGATTAAATGTTTAAAAACAAAGGAGTCGCAGCTGCAAGCAGAAGAACATGGGCACAGCACGTCATTAGGGTTTCCTGCTTGGCCATCTCCCAGTGTCCCAGCTGCTCTCCCCTGGCCCCAGACATAGCTCCTCCTTTCCATCCTTCACATCAGGCACTGTTTTGAGCCTTTAAATGCTGCCCACTTGGGCTCAGTGACGCCGGTCAGCCTCCCCAATGCCACCTGCCCCCCTCTCTCCCATCATGTCCAGCTATCCCAGGCCAGCCCAGTCACCAGCTCCAGGCCCAGCCCACCCCTGCTGCTGCCTTCTGGCACTATTTGCTGAACCACCTCATCGTCCTTCACAACTGGCTTTGACGTGGAGTCCCAAAAACCTGACTTCAACAGGAACTGCTTCAAGGGCTGAGCAACGACAAGGACGTGAATATCACCCAGTACCTTGGCTTTTTTCTCTTATCTCGCCCTATATACCACACTACTTAAACTAGAATCCGCATCATTATGGGTGGGAGTTTTTCTGAATAAGGTTTCAACAATGCAAATCTAGACAATGTACTTGTGGCCATAATAAACACAGTAAACAACACAGTTGCTATCAGCCACAGGTAAGGGGGTCTGTAAGAGACCCAGACCAAGAATCTCAGGCCAGGTAGGTGCAAAATGCTTTTTGCTTGATTAATTCTTATAACACCATGTGCTTTTCTTTAATCCCACATGCTTCAGTTTTCCCTCCTTAGCCAGGAAAGGAGACACTCATCATCTTGGGTGCCGCCTCATTCTGTCTAATCAGAAGCTAATGAACGTAATAGGTCTTCAACCTTCAACCTTCCTATCACAAAGAAAAAGAAGAATCCTCAAAGAAGTAGCACTTGGAACTGTCTTCTGCTCCAATTACACTGTATTTACATAGGCAGTTGTTCTGATACACATCCAGCTTAGTCCCAAGCACCCAACTACAGCAGTTTCAGAGTATTCATGCCTACCATCCCTCTGTGAGCAGAAGAACATTGAGGCAGTAGAAATCATTAAAAGGCACATTTCTGTTAGTGAGGAATCCTATATTTCTAAAAACCGTACCAGTATGATAAAATTACCTTTACCAAACTGGTATGAGGAAATGATTGTACACTTTGACCTGACCACATCCAACACCAGAGTAGGCAGACTAGGCTTCAATCTGCAAGAATAAGCAATAGTCCTGGCAACATTAAAAATCTGCTCTCAGGGACTGGCCTGGTAAGTCAAACAAAATCATCCTGCAGAAGACTGATCTGAAATCATGCAACTCATGATGATTTAAGTTACTTTTCTGAGGGACATTAACATTTTCAATCCTGGAATCAGACGGCTTCAAGATGTAGCCATGACACATGGCTGTGGGGTTGACTGAGAACAGGAGCTTTAAAGACTTGAAAACAAGAGACAAATAAAAAGGATTTAATGAACCTGTTTACTTCAAAACACTACTTTTTAAACCATAATGTTGACAGTATTAATGCCATCACATCAACAAGCCACAGCATGTGGATTCTCTAACAGCATATGATCCTTAGCACAACTAAGAACACTGCACACGAAAGTTTTTAAGAATCTTCTGTTCAGGAAGCTAACACACCTGGAAACAGGAATTTTTAAGAGTTAGTGAAACTGTCACTTAGACAGTTTTCAGCCATATGAAAGTTTCCATTAGCTTTAAGTATATTTAGAAAAGAGGCGGTACAAATGTAACATTCCTACAAGCTTCATTAAATTAAATATCAATAGGAGACAACATAATAGCTATGATACTGAGTAAAAGAGCACCAGCTTAAACAACCAAAAGAATTCACAAAAGCAACAAAAACTGAAATAAATTAAGAGCAAGGATTTATAGGAATAACCAATTACTTTACTATGGTTCATACAGACACCTAAACAAGAATCAAACACCCATGTGCTCGGAGCTGCACAGACACAGCCTTTATCCCATACTGATTTTAAAAAAATTAAATAATTGAAAGACAGACGCAGACATGTACATAAGGCAAAATCGAAGTGGAGAAGAGATAGAGATAAGGATTTGCTTTCCTCTAAGTAATCCTTGGAAATACAATATTCCCACAGTGCTTTTTCCAGCCAGCCACACAGCCTTCCCCCAGACCTCAAGAGCATCAGGAAATCCACAATGCATACCTTGGAAAAACACACCCACCCTAAAAGCCCACGGATTTACATAAAGTTTCAACTTAAAGAGCAAAACCAGCCTTTCCCTGTCCTGCACTTACCTCTGTGGTCGCCCAGAGGTTCGTGATTATGCCTTGCGGGACACCCACCCTCCATTCACTGCCAGGCCGTCCACACATCTCCGCAGCCCTCACAAACACCCCAGCTATTTCAGAGCCTCCACACACTCCACACCACGGTGTTCTTTCTGTGTTTCGCTGCCGTGGCTTTCCCTGCCCACTGTGCTTGAGGGTGCTGCCCCAGTTTTGTTCTGGACCCTGGAAAATACCCTTTAAATTGCACCGCCTTATTACTCCCTTCTCACAGTGCTTTTTCACTAGCATAACCTTCAGAGATAAAAGACACAAAGTGGGTCCCTGAGCCCTAGAGATACCAATCAGTGAGAAAGGCTGGTGATGTAGGATGGCGTAGGGAGATCTTTTAGAGTCAGAAAACACCTTTTTACAGAACTACAGGAATTAGCCTTGTCGCAGCATTCTGTCATACCTGAACTGCAGATAAAGCACACTGTTTTCCACTTTAATATTAATCCTCTGTGCTGCACTGCAGTGGAAATGTTAAGATTTTGCCTCAGCCTTACTGAAGTTTAATTATTTATGCAAATAATTATATAAAAAAAGTGAATTCTTCTGCCTTCATTCACAAGACAGAAAAAATTCCATTCTGCAGAGGCACAGGAACTCCCTCAGGCTCCACTTCCATATGCACACATGGCAGGGATGTGTCAGGTTAAAGAGCAGTCAATGAACCTTTCCCCTCCTTGCTCTCACCTCCATCTCATTTGCTGGAAAACTTCTGGCAACAGCCTGGACTGCCTGTGTTTGCAGCCAGCAAACGTCAGGATGCAGGCAGCAGGCAAAGTGGGCATCAGCATCACTCAGCTGCTGGTCATCCACACTACACCCAGCACCCCAGGCAACAGCCTCCTTTCCTGGTCTGTGGTCAGCTTTGCACAGTATTCTTTAAAAATTATACAAATGAGACTAAAAGGCAGAGCCATTCAACAAGAGTAAGAAGTATTTGTTGTTATTTTAATGTGTGAGTAAACTGAAACAGAGCTGAGGGACACTCTCAAGCGTGTGAAGACTTCAGGGCATTGCCAGAGTCTGAATTAAGCTCTGAAATTTCTGAACAGTTTTTTGTATTTTCTCTTCCTCCTACCTATCAAAGATGCAAGCAAAGCCACAAATGTTTCCTTATTCTCCCAGTATCATCTTCAAAATTGCTCTATGCATATTCAAAAAAAGCTATTTGCAAATGGCTTGGGAAAAGTAGAAATCACATCACAACATATAAGAAAAAATATTTTAGTTTACTTGTTTTTGACAGGTTGCTTGAAGCTTAGCCACACCTGAAATTGAGTTCTCTGTATTTCCCAGGGTTGGTGCCCAGCAGTGCTACAGGAAAACAGCAACCAAGACCAAACAAGCTCCCAGGGAGACACCTGCTGGCAGCAGCCTGGGGCTTGTTTGCCAAAACCCAAAGGAACAAGGAGATACCTGTGGAATCAATAGGTGATATTTTGTCTTACCCAGACTGCTTATACCCTATATAAGTTAATTATCAGGCATACCAACAGATTGAAGCCTTCGAATGGGCAGTGTTTTTGAGCAGCGAAGGGCAGGAGCTCCACGTGCAGACAGGGCAGGTGACTCCAGCCCCACAGCCCAGGTCCAGATTTCCAGCTATTTGCACCATCTGCTGCCATGACATCATAGGGTGAGGCACTTCTCCAGCCTGCACTCCCCAGCTGGCATTCCCTGCACAGATCCTTCTGCCTCCTCGGGCAATTATGACCAGCATAGCTCACCTCGATGCTGACCGCCCCAACACCCATCACTGTCAACACAAGGAAATTGCAGTTTCTAGTGTTATCACTTATCAGTTCTTGCAGGATGCTCATTCGCTACACACAGAGCACACCGAGGTGTAAGCACTGACAACAAGCACGCAGAGCTGTGTTCGGAAGGAAAGAGTATCCTGATGTTTTTAGGACAAAGCGCTATTACAAAAAAAGGCAAAGGCATCTTATTGCTCCAGTTACACAGAGCACATTTGGGCGGGGGAGAAATGCTGCAGATCCCAGATTCCAGCCACCACAGAACATCCTGCAAAGCCTGCTCCTGCACACAAGTCCTGCAGCAGAAAGCTTTCTAGAATTATCTAGAAGGAGATAAAAATTCCGAGCTGCAGCCTTGTTTCCCTTCAGGTTAAGTCTCAGAGGATGGCTGGGTACGTGAAGTTAAGTCAGTAAGATGTGCTGGAGGGACCTGGGGAAGCTGCAGAACCAACTCTTTCCAGTACCTTCATTTACGTTTATTTACAATCATTAACAGAGACATGTTGCCCAGCACCTCATATGTGCCCCTCCTATGAGACGGTGGGGCATCCTAAACTCTCCAAGCAGCCACCTCTGAGTCAAGAAACAAAATAGGTGCAGTTACCCCTGCACAACGAAGGGAAGAACAAGGCTGTCAACCTACAGCCTGTACAGCCACAGAATAGAGGAGCCTGCTGTCCCCAAGGCATTATCTGCCTGGTTAGAAGCTAAAGCAAGAACACGGTACTACACTGGCAAAAACTGAACCGCGTTACACACATCACACATCAGTGACTCCCACCCAGAATGCCTGGCCTGATGCATAATTAATATACTTTAATTAGATGACCATTTAAAATACTGTCAAATGCTCAGTGGGCAATGATCATGAGATAAGAATGTCTAAGATTGTAGGAGACAAAAGGAAAACCGCAGAAGGAAAACTAGAGAGCAACACCTCCCCAGCCTACATGCCTTTCGAGAAAGATTATCGACTAGTCAAACAGGCATGACCAGCATGATGACCAGGAATTTCTACCATAAATAAATGCTTCATCTTTATAAAGAAGCATATTACTACAGATTGTGAAGACATATATACAAGCAAAATGTACAGACAAGTTTTGTTTATTTAAGAATAATTCAGAGTTGAATTTTATGATCCAGGCTATGCTCTAGAGCCAGAAATGGTTACCAGTGGTCTGAGATGCCTCTGGGCTCCTGTCACAATGGCTACTGAGTTAAAGAGTTGGTTCTGTGATCTCCAGAGCATCCAGTGCAGCTGTTAGCAAAGGAAAGGGATGGAGAACCAGATTGATGCTGACGCTTCTCTGGAGCATTCAGCAGCATTGACTGCCTACCACAGCACTCTCCCGATGCACTGAGAAGCACAAGTTTCTGCCTACTCCTAACTAATAAAAGTAGGACTCAGAAAGATTCTTGCCTCCCCACCACTTCAATTCAGCTCTCTGAGAGCAAGCAGGGCCTTTGATAAGCTGCATGCACACAGGATCTTACAAACCATGGTTCATCACCAGTACACCAGTGCCAGTGTTTGCAGCCCATGCCAGCTTCTGCAATGGCCACGTGAGCACANAGCACATTCGACTACAAGCAGAGCTTAGAGCAGCAACCCCTTAGAGCTGGTGACAAATACCCATTCCCCACTCACATCACACTCATCTTGGCAGACACTGGCAGAGGGAAGCAATGGTTTCCTGACAGTCAAGCCCACTTGGTTTTTATCCCCAGTGTCTCAAAGCAGAATAAAGACAATAAATGAAAAGCTAGCATTTCACTTTTCTCAGGATCATTATGGAAAATCTTATTGTATTTATTATGATCACTCAAGACCAGTGACTTCAATGGTAGCATTGAAAATTATTTTTTTTAA
>VYZQ01046155.1:44964-69460 GCA_013400655.1 Mystacornis crossleyi | reverse complement strand
TGTCCTAATCAGTCTAACATAATCCTACCCATCCCATTTCTCTTTGGCCTCAGTCACCGCTGCGGTTCACTTTCTCCCTGTGGCTCAGCACCCTTTTTCAACCATCCTCAAGTCCCTGCACCTAGGTAAAACTTAAGCCTGCCATCCAGCCATCCAAAGCCATCTGCCATGGCTGAAAGTTGGACTTAATAATTGATTCTGATACCACAGCTGATCATTTGACTTCTTTAGTAACCATCCTGTTTTCTTCCCACACACTGTGTGCACAGTAGACTTCCACAGCTGTTCTATCCAAGAAAGAACAATGAAAGAAATCGGTTTTCCCACATAAAGCTACTTCCTGCATCAAATAACAATATGTCAGGATCAAATAGGAAATCCAAACTGAAAAAATGTGTTGTGGCAGACCAGTAAAATCTCAATGAACCTGATCTGAACTCTACCAGTTTCTCCGCTGTATCTCCTGTACTACTTGACTCTAACACCAAGACCATCTTACCCACAAGAAGAACTAAACAAAGGGACTAAGGGCAGACTAGTTTTGACCTTAATCTCTTAATCAAGTTCAAAACTTGGTAAGAGGTGGTGAAAGCTCTGAATAAACATTTACAAGCAAGCTGGTCTCCTCTGATTCAAGGGCAAAGTCTGTCAAGTGAAAACGAAGGATGACTTCGCCTCAGGACTCAGACGCACAATCGAATTACTGCTGCTTAACAAGTTATAAGACACCAGCTGAGCCAAAGTAACAGCCCTTGAGATGCTATGAAGCTATGGCAAGTGTAAGGTAATATAATCTAACTTAGCCCTAAAGAAAGAAAATTAAGCCAAGCAGAATCATTCACATTTACCACAAAGGATACAAACACTAATCACAACCCAGGTAAACATCTTACTCTGGATTTACTCCTTAAAGACTTCACAGAACAAATGCTGACCTAAATGGAATTGGAGATATTAAAAACCAAAGAGCTTCCCATGCAAAAGCTGGGAACGCTGATTGCAAAAGAAGTCTGGCACAGCCATTTTCATCACTACTGGGGAAAAAAAGGAGTCAAAATCACTCATGTTTCCTTAGCACTGACATCTTCTCATAGGTGATTCTGCCAACTTAGAGAAGCTGATGTGGAACAAGACTGAGACAAGGTGGTGAGCACTGCTGGTATTAAGTCCTTCCTCATTCAGAAAAGTTACTGAAATCATTATCACCACAGGGTACCTAAACCCAACTGATTTCCATCTATATAGATTTCTGGTTTCAGTCAGGCACATTTGCTGCCTCCATGCAAGACTTAGAGAAGTCAGCAAGTCAAAACTAAAAAGAAAATGCTTTATTAATACAAGGAACCATTTTCTAAGCAGCTTGAGATATCTCTTTTCCCTAAGGCAAGTCTGGCTGGCACAGCGACTTTGCATCTGTGACCCTGAAAGATCACTGCAATGGTAATTCAAATGGACAAATTAGATAGCAGCTTCTTCCCCTTCTCACTGATTTGTCTATGCTGTAGAGAGCTACGTCCCTTTGTATGTGACATTTACACTTTATTCCTAAACTGCAAGCTGTGAAGTGTAGTCCTTGTAAAGGCTCAGCTCCTAGAAACAAGCTGTCCCCTTTTCAGCAGGCTGCTTATGATATAAACAGAGAAGTCACCAGGAGAACCACTCCACTACACCACGGTGTTTCTGCTTTGTTAAACTGTAAAGACAAGCATAAATATACACGTTGAAATGAAGAGCTCCTACTCTTATTTCAGTTCTAGGATATACAATTAGCTCTAAAGCTTTAACTCATTAACCTTAAAACTTACAAGGATTTTCACTACTTGCCTGAAACACAGATTACCCAACAGAGACAAAATCTTAGTAACCAGAGCTTAGTATGATACCTGATGTACACTGCCTGAGTTAAAGTTTGGGGAGATGGAAATAGGCTCTGGAAAGTACGGAGGAGAGATAGAGATTAAATTTCTACAACACACAGGGAAAGAGGGACAGTGAGTACAGAAGCGAATACAGAAATCCTTGTAAAACACATATAACAGGAGTTCACACAGTGTGCTTTGTGAGCCATCCCAGGAACTGGTGCATATGCATCTTCTTACTTGTCAGATCAACTCATATCATGCTCAAAAAGCAAGAGTCAGGCATCCCTTTCAGTTCAGCAATTCAATTAAATACTTCCTAGTGACTGAAGTCATGATTCTTTATTCCCCATTACAATAAAGTCACTCCTCACAGTCTGATGTCAAAATAAAGTATTACTAGAACAGTATCAACCCAAGAGCTAATTTAAACGTCTAATATTCCCACTAACAGTGGCTTCTTGGGTGGTATTTTCTAAGCTGCTAGACACAAGTTCAAAGCCTAGCATAACTATCTAAGGTGATTCAAGGATGACCAATTTAGACTCTTCCTCCTGTTCAGGCATGTTATGGCATGTACTGTAATGCAGGAAGACTTTTAGGTCCACCTGCTCTCTGGGACTTACATGACACAAACCTTTGTATTCAGGGGGTGTCAAACAACAGAAAGAAATCAAGATAAAATAGATCCATATTATTGTATCCTACCAGTTAGGAATAGAAGAGAGTACGTGGGCAATCAACTGCAAAACCAAGCAGCACAACATTTGAGCAAAAATCTTAATCAGGAGTAACAACAGAAACTAATAGACTGCTTTAATCCTAAACAGGCTTCTTTCAAGGTTATTCAACAAAATAAAATAGGGATGAGGTCTGAGACATTCTATTTCGGAAACTCTGCAACAGGTTCCCAGGATGAGATAATGATCTTCAAGTACTTACTGGGCCTTTTACAGGGCAGTAGCACTGATGAAATCTTTCCCCGAACCCAGGTTTCCAGAAGTGATGACAGAGAAGAACAAATTTGTTTTCTAAGTTTGCTATGAAGATCATGACCCCAGCGCAAGTACCTGCAGCCATCAGGTCACAGAGGTGGCAAGAGCTGAGGGAAGGAAAGCTCTTTGAAGCACCTTTGAAATCACAGAATATGACGCTTCCTCACATTTGCATGATTTCTTATATTCCCATTTTATTAAGTCTTTATTTTTAGATCATTTTGTTATCATCTTCCACTCACTTCACGTTCTTGTACAGGAGAAAAGGCATGACTCAGAGAAGAGGACGTGCAGAAGAGCGCCATTTCTCTTTCACAAGAGGCAAAATGGATGATGTTTCTTTGTAAGGGTGAGCTCATCCAGTGAACCTCCTCCTGCCAGTCCTCACTCAAATTAAGACACTCTGTAATACATCTGTAGTTACTGCATGACAAAAAAAAGGTCTAAGTTCAAGGTTATTAAAGGTACTTTGTCTCTCATGGGCTGTAAGGTACCCACACACACCTAGAATTTACATTCCAGAGCAGGAACTAGAGAAAATAACATGTGTCAAAGAATTAAAATGTTTCATTTTAAATACATTTCATTTCAGACACATGAACAGAGAGAATTTAAAAAATGGGACTAAGTCGTTAAAAATGAAATGTGTTACAGAGTAAAATCCAATGGTTCTTCTATATCATTCATTTCACAACAGCTTCCAACTCACATGTGCAAAGCTATACACTTATATACAAGTAACATATATCTGGTGGTTTGTATTTGTTAATTATGCAGCAACATCAGGATTCCAGGTGACACCAACACCTTCCTTCCACAAGCTGGAAGAGACACCGAAACCTATCTTCAAATTATAACAACTAGTTACAGGCTTTATCTGAGAGTTTTCATTTCTGAACCTTCAACTTTGGGGCTTTCACAGTGACTCACAGGCATGCAAATACATCTGTCCCAAAGCACACTCGAACCAGTTGTAAAAGCTCTTTGAGAGCTAATACTATTTCTCTTTATTCATTCACCAAGTAAAAGGATCTGGGAGCTCAAGTAAATTTCTTTTAAAATTGTAATACTGCTTAAGATCAATAGCCAGATTCCAGACTCTTACGCATTTGCTTTACATTTTCACAAATCAGAAGCAGGAGTGTCCATGTGTTATGCTCCGTGTAACTAAGCGGTGATACTCGCTTTCACAGGCACCATTATTATCTGTTGACACACTGACAAATGCTCCCAAAGTCCCTGACTTAAACACTATCAGGTATGGAAGTGGTAATAGCACAGAGGAGGTGTGAAAGCAGAGGCAGACATGAGCACCAAATTAGCAAGGTTTTATTATTAGCAGGTGTTTCCAAGCATTGCTTAGACTATCTGAAGAACCAGTATGAACATCAAAAAAATTTGCACAAACAGTTGACTATAACACAAAGAAATCAAAGAAGTGTATCAGTAGCAGCACATCAGAAAATGTCAAGCAGACCAAACTGCAGGAAAAAAAGCCACGTAAATCTTTCTCCACCTAATTCAGTAATTTTTAGCAGGCAATTCCGGCTCCTATTGCCTTGTTGTTTTAGCACAAGTAATAGGGAATGCTCACAGGGCACTGCCATCTGTCGGCAGCTGTTACTGAAAACCAAACACAGGGGGCAAGCGAGCAGCTTGCAGCACCCTGCCTTCAGATCCCTACAAAAATCAGAAGAAATAGGAACAAAGTGTAGGGGAAAATAATGTCTTACCAAATCCCTAAACCCAAATTCTATGCTCAAATGTACATAAACCTTCAACATTTCTGGAGAAGGCAAGTACCAGTCACAGCTTGACCACTTCATTCTTTTCACAAGCAATAGTGCTGAAGGTCCTGTAAACTTGCAGGTACTACACAAGTAAGAGACTTCTGTCTAGGCATGATTATTCTTCCTATGTGGCCAACTGCTTTACCAGGTATCAGTTTATTCAGAGAGAAAAAAGATTGGAGGCCTCCCAAAACATAAGAGCAGGATCAGCCTGGTTCATCTGAGGCTCACACTGTTGACCAGCTTCAGCCACCTCAATTGCTCACCTCCATTACAGATCACTTACCCTAATTTCAAGTAGCAAAAATTACTATTTTGTCCAGACTGGAACTGAATGGCTCAGTTATACAACAGCTATTTACTATTTGTACTGCTGTGGCAGCCCGCAGCAATCAGTGAGCAGCAACATCCTGGTTCATTGGATATAGTGCACATCGTATCAGCTCCCTAGATGTCGTCAAACACTGAATCCATGCTTAGAAGCCACAAACCAGCCAGAGAAGCAAGCTTTGAACCATTAGCCTGCATATTAACCAGCACCCAGGGGGCTTTCAGTCCAGCTAAACTATGCCAGTTGAGCTAAAAAGATGAAATTACACTTGTGCTGCCCCTCTGGTGAGAGTCCCTTGGCATAATTTAGTCTGAAGAGTCTAAGAAGGGATGAGAAGTACTTCGCCTCCTGGCACTATGGAGAAAGGAACCCCTAAGTCTCTTATGGAATTAATGGTGTCCTACTAGAACTTGTCCATTCATGTCTGATTCATGTTCCATTTTTGTTTAGGCTCAACAGGTAACAAGCATGGCTTCTTAACAACAAATGACTGAAAGATCAACAAGCATCTTGCTAGAATTTATGGTTGAAAAACCCATAAATGAACCACACCACAAACTGAAGATGGTGACAAAACTTTGGAGTTTCAACTTTCTAAATTAAAATTTCAAACTCAAAGCAATGACAACAAATCAGCCTTAGGCCTGTCCAAGTCCCACTCCTGCAAATACACCACCATGCTGGCAAATCATCTGGTTCTCTTTAGCAACCATCTGTGCTTTCCTTCACTTAAAGAAGAATTAGCAAACAGAGGAACTGGAACATGTGAAGCACAGCACGTAGCAGAACTATAGATTCACTTTAAGTTTTGCTCAGAGATTGAAAGCAAGTAAGATCAGGTGTTTTTTACTGGGAGGCATGAATTTCAGTAACAGCTTTATATAAGCACGTCCATAAGAAGTCAATGCTTCAGTTAGCTTAAATTCAAACTGTTTGCCTTGTCTCTTTTTCCATGCAAAGCTTCAGGGTCCCCACTCTGCACTCCCTCCTCTTTACAACCTGGAGACTGAATTGGTGAAGTCTTCACTGAAAAGCAGAACCCAGAAGATGGGTGGAGAACTTGCAGTCCCATCTTTTTTTATAGTAATTTTGTGTTTAGTTTTAAAATATTTGAAACAGTATCCTTCTAAGTCATCTGGAAACCCCCTCCCACTGGTGCAAAGAACCACTGATAATTCCTGCCTGGAATAGGGGTGGGTTTGTTGAGGTGGGAGTTGGTTCTTAGTCATCTAGGTTACATTTAAACCAGGCTTACTTAGCTTCCTCTTCCAAATATTATAAGGAAAGAGTAAAAAATGTTACTGAGATGAAGAAAATGCATTCAAACATCCTGAGTTATAAGAAATATTTAGGTTGTCTACATAGGGAAGAGGAAGATGGAAGCTCCATCTGCAAAATAACATTACAAGTAAAGGTTCAAAAGACTCCTAATAATAGTATTTTGAAGAGTGGCATGAAGATTAAATGGAAGAAAATACAATTCACCTACTAATTTGTAGCAAACTGCTCTTCAGATAAACAATTAGAATATATCACATTTAAATATCAAGCTTTAAATTCTTAATATTAAAATCAAAGAGCAATCTGCATCTTAATGCTTCACTGAAAATGCCCGTGTACAACTTGACAGTCACACTGATGACAGACCAATAAATCTAAAGTGAAGCATTATCACCCATTCTAGCAAAACACCAAATCAGCAGAGGATGTGCATTAAATGATACAGGCTGCCATTTATAGAAGTGCCTCTGTTGTGGCTTGCAGCCTTTTCATGCTGACATCAGGTTGTGCTGTTAGCTGAGGTCACATTCTCTTCTGCCTTTAGCCCTGTTACCACCCTTGATAAACTGAAGTGCTTGGGTAACAGACACAATCTCAAATGACACTGGCAAACCTTGCCTTCAGCTTACTGACACACACAGCTAGAAAGTACTCAGTAAAAAAAAAAAACCTGAATCAATTTGAAGATCTTCCATAACTACTGCCTCCTATACGAGGAAAAATGAAATAATGGCAGAATTTAGGTAAAAAGAGATCTCTGAAGATCAAGTGACCCAATCTTCTTCTGAAAGCAGGGCTGACAAAGTTGTATTGCTCAAGGCCGCATCCAGACTAATTTTAAAAACCTCCACAGATGAAGATCCTCCAGGCAACCTCTTCCAGTGCTTCACTCACCATCTTCAAAGTGAAGAAAAATATCAACTCATGGGAAAAACCCCCAAGCATAGGGCTGTCATCTCAGTCCCTGTAGTACATGGACTACTGGAACTTGTGTAAGACCAACTGAAAATCTCTCGATGAAAAAAATCTTACTTCTAATTCAGAAATTTTTCTGGAATTAGTGGTCTATGCATTATAGGTATAGCAAAATCAAGATTCAAGCCCAAAATTTAAAAGATGAGCTGCTCATCACAGCTTTTTACTGGCATTTGTCCCATGTGTAGTTTCACAGAAACCCCTTCCGTGCCATGAGGGAGCAGAGATCACCTGCTTTCAAACACTGGTCAGACCATCGCCGGCCAAGGGTGCAGAGCATCATCAAACACAGTTCAGGTACATTCTCACCTCTAACTGGAACTATCTACCATTTTTAGGGCATGTAAAACATGCTGTTTCAGATGGCTCTGTGATCCAGCTTTCCTGGGAAGAAGCTGTGGGAAGGACCAAACCTCATGTGCTCACACTGGAGGCCCTGAGGGGAACATCCTGCTGCAGCTGATGGCGGGCCTGGCCTCGTTTATACAAAAGACACAGGACCTGGCACAATCCACCTCTGTCACAAAGCTCCCAGGGCCCCAGTATCCTGCCCACACCTCCCACACTCAGGCAGAGCTCCTCACACTATGCTGCTACAAACAAGAAATAGTTAGGACTAAAATAGGAACAAGACTTCTTTAGAGCACATGATAATAAATAGGCTTCAGGGAGTGACATGAAGGGAAGCAGCAAGCCAAGGAGCACAATGTGGATAGAAAGACCCAATACGGAGTCTTTGGAGAAATCCCACTGCAGTGAGACAAAACCCAGTGCACACATCAAAAAGAAAAAAAAAAAAAGAAAAAAATCTAAGGAAAGCACTAAAGACAAATACAGAGCTTCTTAAGGGGAGGGAGCAGAGAATAAGTTTCAGTGTGCTGGTGCATAAATATTTTGCCGGTGGAAGCTTGGGATCAGATCTTATTTAAGTCTTCAGTGAAAAGGAGCGTGATTGTCCCTCCACATCACAGAAGCTCCATGTGATTAGAACCCTCTGCAGATTCACCTCCTGCCCAACACAGAGCTCAAACAGTAGGAGCATAAATCGGAATGAAAGTGCATTGGCAGACCTGCAGCAGGAAGAGGCGTGCCCAGCCCTGCCTCTCCAGGGCTGCCTCCAGGACTGCCCCGATCCCAGCAGGAACTGGGGGGAGCTCAGGGGAAGAAACATAAATGATGGAGAACAGTTAGATCCATTCTTCATAAAGCAGCCCTAATTAGAAATGTCAGGTCTCATTATGAGCCAGCGCTCCACTAGACAGCAGTCCCATTACTCGGGAGAGACATATGTGGAAGACACACATTTCTTAAAGACGTATACATCTTTCCTCTACCCACACCACAGCCAAAGGGAACAGTCTCATTACTACGGCGCGAAGGCAGCACCAACGCTGCCAACAGCATAGAGACTTGCAGAAGCAGTGCCAACACTGTTTCATACCTAAAACTTCTATCTCCCCCTTCCCTCTGGAAGGCTAGGAGCAGTCATGCCTAAAATACTCATAACAAGGTTGTTTTCAACACAGTCTACCAGTAATTTTCATAGGGGCCTCTTCATTTCCCATTGATATCATTAGAAAGAGTCCATTAGCATCAAAGGGAGCAGATCTGGAGTACAAAAATAGTGTAAATTTCTCTCTTCTACCTCTGCATTCAAGCATTTGTCTCCAATGAAGCCCAGACATGTTTCATAATCCTCAGACATCAGCATCTGCATCTAATACCAGAAACGTCCATGGCAAGCATCTAAAGGATTTTGTGGTGCACTGACAAGCTCTGAGGGAAGGCAGGTTAGGTTTGTCACAGTAAAGGGAGCAGAAGGTATTTCTCTCTTCCTCTGTAGTGCATTGTTTGTGATAAAATTCACCTGGCTTGACTCTGAAGGCCAACTGCAAAGCAGCAGCCATTAGCAGCCTTCCTCATGAAGATTTGTCTGCAGTGAGATCCCTGCAGGCTACATGTGGGGTGTAAACCTAGCCAGGATTATTCAGGGCTGTCTGCAGCTTTGGGGCTTCAGGGGGAATAAACAAAAAAAGAGCCTCAAACTGCTTTGCACAAGGCAACAAAAGGATTCTTTTGACAGAGCAGCAGGGCAGAATTAATTCCTTCAGCAGGCAGAAGAAACCCAGTCATTATGCAGTATTTGCTGTCTTAATACTACAAAAATAGGATGTATTTACTTATTATAGCTCAGTTTTGTTCTATTTCACATCACTGTATCTGAGCTACAAACAAAATACTTCAGCCAAACATAACGGAGGAGGAAGGCAGAGTAATGCCAGACCAAGGCCAAGTACAGACAATGCCTTCACTGTACTTCCCACTGGAGCAACAAACTAGCACTTGTCCACTCCTGCATTTTGAAAAAAGCTCCTCTTCGTGCCCCCGACTCTCATAGCTGTAACGGCAGGTGTTGTTCTACCACTGCGTGTTAAAACTGGATATACCATCTGTATTAGCAAGTCTTCCTCAGAAATGGACTCAGCAGTCTAATCTCATCCAGCCTAAGGTCAGTGATCTGAAAATGAAAAGTAACTTAGTACAAGAAGATCTTCAAGCGTTTGGTTTCAGGATCTTTAGAACTAATTACCCAGGTGCTCTTCAGTCCAGACACTTTAATAAAACCTCACGGTTAGGGAAGCTGCAGCTACTGTGATTACAATATACGCGGACAGGGATGTTCTTTGTTGCTGGAAGGAGAGACACACGTTTCATGTACTTCTATTGCCCATGAAAGCCCATCCTGTATTTCACCAATACCATAGAGTGACTGCTGTCCTCAGAGGCTGCTAATTACAGTTGCTAAACTCAGTCCACTTGTTACATGCTCATCCTGAAAACAAATCTCATCAAATAAATGAGAGCAGCAGCACAGGAATTCATGAAAACGCTCCACAAGAGGCGCAAGAAATTTCATCTCTTCCCCAAGCAGTCTTTGGCCACTGCTGAGGCTGCTGATTAAGGACAGCAATTGAATTCTAACTGGGACAGTGATTCTATATAAAAACAGCCCAGAGCATTCATTTAAAAGTAGTTATTAGGAGAGTACTCTCCAGAACCCAGCACCTAGCCAGCATACAGAAAGGGGAAAGAAAGACACCTACTCCTCTACCACTTTCTTGGAAACGGAACTATTTGTGAGCCTCAGGCAAGGACTTCTATGTCAAGAACAATTTTGTGATTATTTTAATAGCAGCAGAAAGCTTGTGATACCTTCACTTGTGCTCACTGAAGTACTCTACCTGTGCACCCCCAACAAGTGTTGAAATCAGTGTGTGTGAAACCCAAACACAACCCAAATATACTTCATGAATCTGCACAGTATACAACTGTGGGATACTTTTTAATCACCCTTTAGTGTGCCAGTCTTCCTCGAGGATATTTGAATAACTTGTACTCTCATCTCTCAGAGAATTGCTGAGAATTAAAAGGCTGACTTAAAATCACTGCTATGTTCACCGTGATCAATATGTGGGTGCATGGGCATGTGTATGAACCATCCTACAGATAAACTTGCCCCTGGAAGATTCTGTGTACCATAAATGACAAAGCTAAGCAATCAAAACCGTAAGATTTAGTTAGTCCTTTTATGTAGAAATGTCACTGGAGTTAATATTGCTCCGGCTTTGATCCCAAGCTCTTTCTGACAGAACATCTACAAAGGAGAGCCAGCTGGAAAAAGCAGCATAGAAGATACCAGGAAACTGGTGCATACGTTTTAAAGACAATGACCACTGCAAATTTAAAGCTTTGTTTTAGAGGTGAAACCAACCTGACACCAAAACACATGAAAGAATTTGAAGGAAAAGATGACAGCAGAGAAAACAGCAACTACTAAGCAGTCCTGAACTGTGATCACCTCCACAGCTGTACCAGATGTTACCGCAGTTTCCATGGAAGGAAAAGGTGCAGGATTTTTCCATTCTAATTCTTTATGAACACTGGCCTATAAAGTCATCCCTGCAATGTGTTCTAAGTTGCATGTGTTCTCCGAGGCAACCACTGGGGTCACTGAGATCCACATGGTACTTTAGCAGTGGGGAAGAACAGAACAAGCCCTGCATGAAGAAATTCATCTCCAGATGTGCAGGACATTCATGCATTTAACTTCCATCAGTGTTAATGGAATGGTGCATGTTAATCTTTTACTCATGAAGCCCGCACTAAACAGCGCCATCTCATCCTTTAGCTGCCCACTCCTTTAGCCTGTATTTTATGCATGTCTGTTAGTGGTGCTGGTAGTAAAGGGGTTCTGCTTAATTACACCAAAGCTTTGGCAAAAGAGCGTTTGTGCTTTCATATAAAACCATCAGGCTTAGGGGAAGGGATGAAACACACAACCAGAGTAACTCTGGTCTTCTTTGCAAGGAAATCCTGGGTCAGGGTACTTTGGATTCAATGCAGATTTCACAGTACAGTAACAACTTACACACTTTTCTTCTGACATTTGCTGCTGCGACAGTTCAGACAACCAACAGTGACCTGGAGGTCAGACATTTCCTAACTGATAAGACCAGCTGGACCACTGCCCCAGGCTCTTCCTTCCACCAGCTGATCTTTTAAAGCTGAGAAGTTCCCAGCATGATGAAATCATCATGCTTCATTGACAACAACAAATACATGCTTGTTTTCTTTAATAAGCAATGAAGTACATTAATTATTCAACACAATTCCAACTTTGGAAAAATCATGGATTATTCTCAACTCCTCTTTTGACCCGTACAGGGGGAGCCAGAGTGCAAAGGTCTTTTAGCTGTAGACGGTGACACTATCCACTGACAGGTGACACAGTTCATGAGGAGGAGGAGAACCAGCCCAGATGGGTTTCTGTATTTATTTCCTGGCATTGGGAGGCATTTACTGATGGTGAACAAGGAACACCACAGACATGCATCCACTGCTTCCTCTGAAAATACATGCAGTAATTGCCTTGGAAAACTAATATTCCAAAAGGATAAAATAAAGATCCATCCATAGAAATAGCACATACTGTAGCATGCAGTATTCATTCCACAGCATTCAGTTTGCCCAGGAGATTTCCATGTTCTGTTACAAAAAGAGCTGCCAATTAACCCATACCTTGAGACAGTAAATATCAATACAAAACTAAGGTCTATCAAATTTGGATATCAACCTACTCAGACTTCCTAAAATTAGTCTACTACATCCACAGTATAGTAAGGATTTCAAAAAGACAACAGGTACACTGAATCGAGAGAAAACGGGGAAGAAAGTAAATGCAGCTTTTGCAAAGATGGCTAACAGAAATCATCTCCTCTGAAAGCTCAGACGAAAAGCACAGGCTTCTTACGTACCAAAAATAAATACAATATATGCTTCCCTCCTGTAAGTTAATTCTTCAAGGGTGAAGGGACACACACGTCTTCTGCCTTTCCATTGCACCTAGTCCCATGCAGCCTCATCGACTACCACAGATATCTTTTCTGTTACAGAAATGCAGTTAAAACACAAAAATACAGGTTTAAAAAAAGCGATGTCTCTAGTTGGCACATTCTTGGAACTGTAATTCGATGCTAATTCAAAAGTACTCATAACCAATTTAAATAATCTTCCCAACTGATGCTGCAAAAGGAAACAGTTAGGAAATGGAAGTCTCAATTATCACTCAAAAACAATACAGACCAGCAAGGGTTTCGGAAAATTCATGTCCTTCACCTCTCTCAACCTGTTCTGGTCCCTTATATATGCACACATCCTCTTCCTTTACCCCATCAAACAGATCATTTGTCATATTTTATAGAACCTTAAACTGAGCTTGATGACACCAGGCTACAGAAGCTTGCAGACTATATTTTTACAGTTCCACTTTTACTGCAAGATTGCTTCAGTCCCTTCACATCATTAAAAAGAAACACAACAGTCGAATACTCAAGACACTACCAAATAAACACATCCACCTCTGTGGCACATTCGTTAGCACCTACCTTTCCCTGTAGTCATTCCCTGCAGCGCTGGGGAGCTGCTGGGGAAGGGCACTGTGCTCGGGAGCAGCCCCACAGTACACGTCTCTCAGTAGATGTTTCTCAGCAACTTAACCACCAGCAAACTCGCCACCCTCCTACACCACTTTGCTGTGCGACCTAGCAGGCGACTGCCACCTCTCCTCCAAAATAAAAGCCAGTTCAGCATTCAGCTGAGCTCCGTGTGCCCCCCTGTGCCTGTTTGCTCACACCCCTTGAGAATTTCGGCAATATGCTTATTTACAAAGCTGTTAGAAAGGGAGCAGAGCTCCTCTTGTCCACTTATACCTTCCCCAAGGATGTATTATCAGTTAACAGTGTTCATTCAAATATCATTCAGACATTACTGCTCTCACAGCTCCCACACAGGTGAAGAGGTATTTACTTGCTTTCTTCATGCCCTAAAAATGCAGTCAGTGAAATCAATTTTCTATTTCACTTCCTATTTCAACTTGAAAACTGCATTAATAGAGAGCAAGCCATAATGGAAATTAAATTATACAAGGAGCTATAAACGCAAAAAAGCACAGTGCAGCATTTACTGGTTCAAAATATCTCTGCTATCCCAGACAGTTGTCCCTCTTTCCCGTCTGCAATTCTGCTGCTTGGGTGTGTGTTGACAAACAATATTCCACCCTGAGATGCATGGCATTACTTGGCAACTGTGGGTGATTTTCCTCTGTATAATAAATATCCAAAGAGATTCCAATGACTCAGCTTTATTACCAGCAAAACACAGGAATCCAAAATAGCTCTAGTTTTCATCTAATTGACTCCAAGTTCTCAACTTTACAAACAGAATAATTCAGTAAATAGCATATTTGTCTTATACACTCTCCCAAATATAGAAGTAGTTCTATTGAGAAGGAGCATTGCTCCTTCTTCATAGGTTTTCAGTAACCGAAATTATTGCATCTTTTATTTTAGCACTGTTTTAATTAACTTGCTTACTCTTAGAACACACACTCATGCCACCAACTACCAAAACTGCATCCTCCCCTCACCTTACTCCATGCAAATATCCGTGGGGGAGAGATCTCAGCTCCAGAATTCTGGCTTAAGATCTCCTGCTTTGATTTCCTTCCAGCCCAAGACCACCTCCACTGTCCCTAAGTCTGGCTCTTCTGAGTCAAAATTCAGCATCAACAAGAAAGTTCAATGTCCTCTCTGCCCACAGGAACACCATCACTATCCCTTCATGCACAAATATAAATGCACCTCCCAAAAATTGTGTGACTTATATAAAAAAATTACAGTTTACATCAAAAAATACCATATTAGGATATCACAATGATCAAAAGCTTAAGAAACACACCAGAACATTGTGGTCACTAATAGCTTTGGTTTGGGTCATTGATTCCTATCAGCCTGTATTTTTCAGTAGATATTTTATTCTTAATCTGTACTGAAACTTGAGTATAAACTCTTCTGGAGTCCAAGTCTGATTCAAAGTCAACTCAAATCCATGGAAAACCTGTACAGTTTATGTTAAGGTGCTTCCAGATAATACCAAGGAAACCCATGCAGCATGAATTTCTTGGAGTCTCTGTCCAACAGCCTCTCTCTGTATCACATCCAACTAAAGATCATCACACAATGCCACTCCAAGACAGCAGCTGACTAGCTGGCAATTACTGGCTCTTTCATGCTGAAAATGTATTTGTCCCAGGGGAATAAGGCATCTGCATAATTAGCAAATGCAGTTACAGAGAAAATAATTAGCTTGCTGAAAGCCCAAAGGGGGAAAAACTGTAATTTTTGCTTCAAGAGGCTGACTAATTATATGCCAAATAACAAAACAGAGATGCACTGAGAATCATCGAGAAATCCAGCATGGATTTCAACTTCATATTCTAGCTATAAGGGCTGCTGGTAGCCTAGCAACAAGCAGCATACTTTGGCATGCCAAAACCTCCTCCGACTTAATGAAACACCTCAGATTACTATGCAAACCTCCCCCACCCCACTATGCATTTGATTCTTGTGTTAGTAAATGATAAAAACAAAGCCCAGCCAAAAAAAAAAAAAAAAATCAAACAATTCAAGATAAACTCAAACAAGCACTAATGGACCACAGTATAGAAAGAGAAGCAAATACAAAACATGAATTATTTTCAGAGACTTGAAATTCAATCTGATTAGAGTTGATTCATTACACTTCTTCTTTGGGTTAAGAAAACGTCTTATTATTTTAAGTGACTTTTCCAGTAGCCTGTGTAAGATTTCTGTTTATTTGTGTCTTGGGAACCACTAGATATGAAACCTTTAACAACTTAGAGCAACCCACTAATCTCCAAAGTACTCCTGATATGCAAATAACATTGCTGCAATTCCTTCCTTTAACTTGAATCCCCAGTAAATTGGTAGAGGAAACTGTTATCCCGAGCAGTAGTCTCAGAGCCAAGAGACCAGTGTTTCCCGTGTTCCACCATTCCAGAAGCCACAGTTGCTGTCCCAACTGCCCGGCACCTCTGTGTTCTGTGATAAGACAGGTTTGACAACCACCTTCGAGTCTGACTGTCATTAGCACAAGTCTGGTGCTCAGTTACGAGTGACCCTTCAGCCAACAGCCTCCTCTTGGTTACCCACAGGAGAGGCACATACACATATTCACCCATCCAACCACTCTGCCAGATTCAAAGGGTTAACAAGACTGAGCTATTTCCACTATTTTCTGAGAAAGGCAAATGCTTGCATGTGCAATATCTATCACCATCCTCCCTGGTGACTCTGACAACTGCTGAAAGTGTCACCTTTGTTCAGAAAATGTCAGGGACACAAGAAACCTGACAAACTTAGCTTGTCTTTAGGCCATAATAAACTTGTGACCATGGGTGAAGATAAGCCTCCTCTTTTGCTGGCTTACACAACCTCGAAAAGATAAACTGGAAGTTGCACAGAGCTGTTGACACATGAGATAGGACGAGCATGTAACGCTGTATTTGCGCTGTGCTTGGAGGGCAAGGAAGAAGCAGCAAACCGGCCTATGGCACTAAGGGACACTGAACCCTCCCCTCAAACACACACAAAAGATGCTAGTAAGTAATGTTATCATTACTAACTTCACAAATGAGAACTACTTTAATTCTGCAACTACAGACTTTGCTCTCTTTGACCCTTAACACTTCTCCACTCTCACTTTTCTCCTAGGCTACTTTTTTGTCTCAATGTCCATACAGGAGATACTACCAAGGAGAAACTCTAACATACACACACAGATTCCAGGGATTGCATCCAGCCCCACCACGAGCGAGAATGGCAAGACATCAGAAGATCAGGTTAAGCAGAGTAAAGAATACAGGAGTACTTGTGTTGGGAAGTACTGAAGGCCTGTCCATGAAGTCCAGGACAGGAGATGGGGATCACAGGGTCTCAGGACCTTGATGCACAAAAAGGATAAATCTTTCATTGAAACAGTGACAATGGGTTTTAAAAGAAAAAATAATTTTCAGTGAAGCCCAAAAGTAGAAGATCTGATACACACCGATGCTTTAGATGTAGCAATAAATCTGTCTTGGTTTGAGACAAATTCAGAGGAATGTCCGAAATGAACATCCTCTGACAGAAGGCAGGTTACAGCTGCCCCTCCCCCACCAGGTTTGGAAAGAATTTTCCTCGGAGGAAAGTGAAAAAATTATTTATTTAACAAGCAAAATAAATAAGCAGACATAGGAAAAAGAATAATGCTAAATAATAAAACCTCTCACTGTGGAGAGAACCTGGGTAGATTTGAGAGTCCTTTGTGGGTATGGCTTTCTCCTCTCCGGACCACGGTGTGGGGCCTCCCGGTACGTTCTGGTGTTGCTGAACAGTCCGAAAGAGAAGAAGAAGAAGCCAAAGTCCCAGGGCTCCGTGCTTTAGCTAAAGAACAAGAAGCTAGCTAAAAAACAAGAGAATGCCACTCTCTTCCCTGCTGCAGAGAGCCAAGAGCAGAGGAAAAAAACCCAGGAAGATGCTTTCCCCTGCTCTGTAGCTGCGAAAAACACAGGGGAGTGTGTGTGTCCTTGAAGCACAAAAGCGCTTGGCTCTTTTTTTTTCTTTTTCCCCTTTCTCTCTGAGCCAGCTTAAAGACACAGAAAGGCACAGGATTCATGTCTGGCATAGGGCAGATGATAGGGAATACAGTCTCATACCATCACCCCAGGACAACATCTCAGATCACAAGTCTGCCTCCTCAAGACACCAAACAACAGCAATCTACATAGTACAATGATGCATCAAATTGCCTTTTCTTTTTTTGAAAGCCCATTCTATTCTGCTGCTAGCAAGAAAAAATATTCCACCTTAGCCTAGCCAAGAAGAATGCAAGGAAGCTGAATGAGCAGTAAATCTGTTGCAGTTTGAGTGAGGGTTTCAGAGAAATCACCTGGAGGTTGGGAACCTAAACAAGTTTGCTAAGGGATTAAATATTTACTTCCCCTCCTCACGAACAAGGACATTTGTTTCTCAAGGACATTTGTTTCTCAGCTGCACTTTTTTGCCCGTGTAAGCCTCATCCACCTGTACAGACAAAATATTCCCATATTATGCAAAGGCGTAATTTTAACCCATTTCATCAGAGGAACCTGTAGTAGGTCATCATTCCTAAACATACAACAGAATACATCGCATTTCTGATTAATCCAAACTAGGATTTTCTAATCAGTTAATTGCATTGTTTCTGCAGGGATGAAGTTTGCTGTGTTGTAAAATGGCTATGGCAAGAGGAATGGTGCCCAGAAGTGAAAAAGGTATTTTTTTCTGATTTAAGAGAGCAAAGACCTCTCTGCTCTCTTGACTTCCAAGAGCATGGTGAGAATGACTGGGAACATCACTTCCCCTACTCCTGGCCTTGCAGAGGGTGTGAGCTCAGTAGGAACCCACAGTATTGAACTCAGGTTCTCCATCTGCTCTACTCAGCTGCTGGCAGAACGATGCATTTCCTCACCAAGAATTCTCTCAAACATCTATTGTTAAAGAAGGAGTGATACACATTAAAATTACTTTCTAGCTCATAAGCTTATCTGTAAACACAGTAATAAACACTTGTTACTACAGTAAGCAAAATACTAGTCTCAGACAGGACAGACAAAATTAAGGCTCTGATAAAGGATTTTTGACTAGCAGTCCTAAACATACCAACTTAGGAACTGCAAAATACAAGCAACATGAGCTTTACACAGAACACTGCTGCATTATTGTGTACACTCTCTGTGCCTTTTAGGGCATTAAACTGGAAAGGCAATTGTTCTCTGAAATTACTATTCAATTTACCTCATGAACAATTTACATGCACATGGACTTGAGAACAGGAGATGCGTTTTCCTAATATAACTCAAGAGGAAAAGAAGACAGCTATAGCATCACCTTCTCTTCTCAAAACTTATGCTTCCTTCTCCTTCTAACACTACAAAAAGACACCAGATAAACTGTCAATTTTATTTGTTGCAAAAGCACTGTGTATATTTCTGAACAATCACCATACTTGGTTTCGCTAACAGAATGTCTGCTCTATATCCATTTTAATGTCTCACCAATTCAAAATTGCTAAAAGCACCAGAAAGAGAATACAAGTACTTCTACTCACCAACTGAAGTCTGAACCATGTTTCCAGATTTTTGGACCTCATCGAATTTTGTAAAAATTACATTCAACCTGTTTGAAAGTTAAAGAAATACACAATGAACAACTAAATTTAAATTTTAGGAATATTAGGATCATAAAATTACTAAGGTTGGAAAAGACCTCTAAGACCACTGAGTCCAACCTTTAACCCAGCGCCACTGGGTTCACTACTAAACAAGTGTCACATCCACATGGCTTTTGAACATTTCCAGGGATGGTGATTCCACCACTTCCCTGGGCAGCCATCTTTTCACATCTTGTGATGTTACAGAACAAATCTGGCTTCACTCCGGTCATTGGGAGCACTGTCAAAAACGTCAGTAGAAAATGTCAATGCAAGGAAGTTATTTTAAAATTAAAAAAACTCCAACATCAACACACAACAGTTGATACGAAAACCTGAGATATTACTGAAAATACTACATTACTGAAGATGTGATATGGCTAATTGTAGATGCATTTCCAGTTCATCACCACTCTGCCTATCTTAACTATTTGCAAAAATACCACAAAACACACCCCTAAAAACCAACTTGACTCAACATTTGTCTGCGGCCCTGACACCTTCCCATTTTTCACTGGAGAAGAAGAGGCAACAGTGCTGCCTCCACCTGCATGTAGCCCACCTCCAAAACCACCTCTTCCCTCTGAGCACTGACAAGCTGCCATCTACTCCATCCTCAGGTCTAACTATGCTCTGCCCTGAGCTCTGGAGGCAAGATGCAGCTTTCTTAACACACCTGAAATGGCAGATGCAAAGGGACATGGCCTTGGTTTTGACATAGGTTTTTGCTACTTTTAGTTTGAGGTTTGTTTTTGGTTGGTTTTTTTCTTCTTTTTTTTTTTTTTTTGTGGGGGGGAGGCTGCCTTTTTAAAATAAAATCTTAAACTGATTGTCTGTGGGTTTTTGTTCTTTACGGCAGCCTAAGTTGCATAAACAGAGGCTACTCTGAAGCGTCTCCTCTCTATCTATGCAGAACATACAGGAAAAATACTAATTCACTTATTCTTAAATCAGTTGACTAAACATCATAATAATTTTAGTGGTTTTCCAAAGATGCTGTGGCATACTTGGGCAAAGATACAGCATCTGCATTAAGTAAATCTGAGTGTTTATCAGATTAAAAAATAAAAATAAAAAATCAAACAATGATCCTGGGAAAAGGTTCAATCATGCAGTTCCTCAAGTCTTCTGAAGCAAGGAAGGGAATAAAAAGCAGCCCAAAAATAGTGAAGACCTAAGGACATTCTCAACTTACCGAGACTGGGGTAATCCTTTTTTACTGAGATCAGCCCTTACGCGCTCACCAACATGTCTGTAAATTTCCACAAGGCTGTTTATTGCTGCATCTCGAACCTGGATGTGAGATGAGAAATCAATCATCTTTACAATTTAAATTAATAAATCCCTAATAAGTCCTACCTTAGAGAACTAAATTTGCATATTTCTCAGCAACAACAGTTGCCACTAAACATATTACCATACACTTCATGAAGGAGCTTCCAACTCTGCCCTTCACATGTTAACAGTATCAGCAGATTAATTTAATTGAAAAGGCAGAGAAGGTGTAAGATGAAAGGTTTCGTACAGAAGGAGCTCGGCTGCCTTTGCCAAGCTCCTCCCATTGTGTACAATGGGTACATTTACTGGATGGAAAAAGAATAGAGACACAAAGAGACTTTATATTACTGGGATATTATTAAAGTAACTGATTTTTAATGCTGTCTTTAAAAGTTTCTGTATTGATAGCAAAACAGGGAGGAAGTGAGGAGTAATCAATCACCTGAGTCACCATGAATTTTGCATGTTTTCAAACTGATTTGTAAGAAATTGCTGAGCACATCCTTCCCTCCAGCCAACACGAGACACATAAATCTGCTTAAAGTGTCACCTTTCTGTACTTAAACCTTTCCTCCACTAGACCCAGCAGGCAGAGAAGGTAAACAAACTATCTGCTCTGCCTACAGAAACACCTAGAGAGCTGTGCACTTCTGCTTCTCAGAAGATGGCCCAGCAGCTACCCCCACATACCCTCCAGGACTAGACGTGGAATATCCTGAAGACACGAGCTAGAACTGCCTGTAGGTGGGAGTCGGAGGGCAGGCACACATACCCTGCCTCCTGGCCAAAGAAAACCCGAACACTTGACTCACACCCATGTCACCCCGTTCTCCTGCTCCGCAGCCTCCCTGCCCAGCAGCTCACTGCCAGCCTCCAAACCCCTCGTCCACTCACACCTGCCCTTACTCAGCGCTCTCGTCTCCCTGCCCATCAGCCCCATTTGCTGCCAACGCCGCGGGGCACAGCAGCCTGTGGGGACTCTCTGGTGCCTCCAGTTCCCGGGTACACAGGCCCCAACCCAACCTGTGCAGAGCAAGGATTGCCTCTGTGTGTATAGTAATCAGAGGCACAGCTGCAGGACTGTGTAAATCCCATACTGGGCAAGGCAAGGAATCCCTACCATCATACTTGGTTTAGTCTACGACAGCAATAAAAAAGCTTTAATAATTTTATTTTTGAGAAAATGACCAGAGTTTAAGTACTGTTGTCACACCGGATGCACAGCAGGTTACTCAATCACATCAGCTGGAAACAACAAAAGCATTATTTCTGAAAAGGGCTCTAATGCCACAGCTTCCACGTCCACAACAAAAGAAAAAAAAACTGGACTTGACCTGGAACTGTTTCTCGATCCTCTCTCCAAGAGAGGGCAGCAGTGACCGAGCTCAGCAAGCCTCGCAGTGCTCAGGAGGCACCAGCAGCACCGCAGCAGCTCCAGGGGAGTCCAGGACCAGCCCCTACCCCAAAGCAGGCACTGTTTCACCCTGAGCCACTGTCACAGCGATTTGTATCTGGCCAATTCAGGCACAGGCTTTCTGGGGACAAGGGACCAGACCCAGGAGAAAGGGAAAGAGATCAGCCTTGTTTCCCCCTGCAGCTGGATACGGGACAATGAGCTGTGCCACGCACAAGGAAGAGGCAGCACATAGGGAAAATGTCTCAGTGCCCTCACCAACTTTCCAATTCATTCAACAGCTCACCTATGGCAGGACCAAGGCACCTGTCTGTTTAACAAGTCCAAGCCCTAAACCCAGGATTTCACTGGAGGGTAACAGCTCGCTTAGTCCCAGCTCAGAACTAGAGAGGTCCCTAAACATTAAACTTTCTCAGACACTTCTTGGAGTAATGGGTTTACCATCCTGCACTGGCCCAAGCAGCAAGGGAAGGTGGCTTGACACTCAGTCCTCTTAGCAAGGGGAGGCCCTGACAGCCGTGGAAATACAGCCAACTCCCCAGAGCCAATGTAAACCCATTATCCAGCTGAAAACCCTCTCCAGACCTGGATCACATACCTGTCACCCATGCTGGCAGGACAACCAACAGCACTATTCAAAAACTACTAGTACACATCACACAACATGAGTTTGAACACTACTTCCCCACCTCCCTCCTCTGACTAATCCCACAAACTTGTATCTAATTTCACACACGACAAAAAGCACTTGGGAGCAACAGATTTTATTCCACTTGTATTTTCATTTGCGTTGCATCACTGATTGAAGGTCCCTGTACAGATTGTCTTCACCCCCTTTTCAGAACCTCCCTGTACATCTTCTGGCTGTGCATATGGCTAGGTTGTCTGACTGGTCCCATTTGCCCTCCATGTCTAGACTGGTTTTTCTCTGAAGGTGAGGGGTGCTGCACTGAGCCCAGAGGGATCCCTGCAGCCTTCCCTGTATTCAGGCTCCAAGGCACAGGAGTTCCCTTCCCACAAAGGTTTCCCTCTTCTGTTCATCTCACCTGCAGGTTCATGTTGTTCTGCTGTACCCTTGGAGTAAGTGATATGCCGGTTTGGACATATTTCAAATTATACCTCTCCAAAACCAGCCAAGGATTCTGCGTGCACAGCATTGTTCAGAGCTCACCATCAGCAGCACAATGAGCTCATTCACCACCAAGGCAACCAGCACAACCTTTGGACGTGACTCACAGCAAAAGCTCACCTGGCTGTTTGGATCTCCAAGTAAGTTACATATATGTGGCACTATCTTACTCAGTGTTAAACTCTGAGCTCCAGATCTGGGAATAAAGAACAAAAAGCACCATTATGAATCACAGAGCAGGCTCATGTACACAACACGGGTTTGCAGAAGGTTCTGACTTACGCATTGAGTGTTGCAATAAGGCAGAGGCAAATCCCTTCTCTTGTCCGAAAATTCTTGTGTTTGAATCCTCCTAGCATCCTGTCCCACACGTACTGTGGAAGACAGAAAAGAGAAAAAAGGAGATGGGGTAAGAAACAGGTTCCGTCTTCCAGCAGACATACATCATACCACTTCTGGAGCTCAAATACAAGCCTTACACCCATCCAAGCAGAACAGGACAAGAAGTAGCAAGATACTTTTAGATCTAATTCTTTGTTTTGTGCTGACTTCACAGTAACTCCCCACTACCTAAAACAATACTCATACTTACAGAAAGCAACTACTTTCCAAAGACCTGGAATAATAACCCTGACACGAACCCATCCCATCCTTGGGAAATCCACTGACACACTCCCATGTTATCCTGTCAGGCAACAGCCTTGTCAAGTGAAGCAAATATCTTATAACAAGGTGCAGAGAGATGAAGCAATTTCAGACAGAAAAATGGCAGAGAAAACCTGACATAAAAAACACTTCCTTTTTTTACACAGCCAGTCACTCATGCTGTGGAGGGCTGTTGAACATACCTGAGGGTTAGCAGCTTGTTCCATGATTTTCAGCAGCAAGGTCTGATCCTGCTCCCTCACTGAGTCCTTAGAATCTCCCAGCCTATCAAGTAAACTTGGCAGCACTAAGGAAAGAAAACAGGAATATTCAAATTCCTCAGGAAAAAACTGTAACAGTGGCAGAGCCCCTCTGCTCCCCTCTTCCCCCCCCACTCCACAGGAGGCACCAGCCCTACTGCCCTTCAGCAGAGCCTGAAAATCACCAAGAGCCTCCCAAGTGCTCTCCTGGGGAGAAAGACAGCTTTGAGTCCAGCAGCCAGTGCAGGTGCCAGCAGAGCAATGGTGACATTCACCCAGAGACCCCTCACCTGTGCCAATCTGGGCCTTGAAGCGATCTTGCAAGCGGGACACCAGTGCAGAGATGATGTCAATGCCCAGGAGAACCACCTGCAAGCACAGAACAGACAATAAATTAGAGTGCACTGCAACTGTAATTGCTGCTCAGTGCTATATATATATATACACACACACGTGCAAGGTACACAAACCATGCGCATAAACCATTTCAGTGTTTGCTGCAAGTAGCATTTCTAATTAATTGCAAGTATTACAGTTATAATTAGAAAATGGCATGCACTAAGAGTTGCTTGATTATTTACTGGCAGAAATGAAACCTGTTATTACATAATTGGAATTCAAAGAAAGACACCTAGTTTGAGAGAAGCTTCATGACAGGCTGCAGATCAGAAAACCCATTCTGATTAACTATGCTTATTTACTAGGAAAAGATACATCACATACTGAATGTACTGTGTAGCCTGTATATGAAACACTTGGCAAGATCCCACAGATCATGATCATGCTGGTATGAGACATTTCTCCCTAAGTTTTTGGATAAGCACTGAGGTTAATCATGCTTAGAAGCATTAGGGACAGAGCCAGGCTTCTGGGGCAGTACCACCGGGGCT
>VYZQ01046155.1:818-44920 GCA_013400655.1 Mystacornis crossleyi | reverse complement strand
GGCGCGCGCCCCCGAGCCGGGCGTCGGGCCGCGGGCGGGCTCGGGGCGAGCCGTCCCTCGCCGGGACCTAGGGCGCGGTTCGCGCTCCCCTACGGGCGACGCGCCCCAGCGGCCACCAACCGTCCTTATCTGGGGGTTGCGCGGCTGCTCAATGAGCGTATGGCGAGAGCGGCACTGCTAACGCCTTAGACAACACAACAGCGCCCGCTCCGTGCGCGGCGCAATTTTTGGAACCTCGCACCGCGGCGTGTGCGCGGCGCGTCCTCAACAGCCCTCGTCCCGAGCCCGAAAGGGCATCCCCCTCGGCGCCGTGCGGGACGTGTGCGACACTGCGGTCTCCCGGTGCCGCCGGCCGACACCGCTCCCATCCCCACTTCCCCCTCCATCAACGAGCGCAGCTGCTCCCAGCAGAGCCCGCCCGGGGCACCCTCTGGCGCTCTGCGCTGAACCCCTCACGTTACTCGCGCACCAGCGGTCAGTGCACAGCCCTCAGCTTGTCACATGGATTCACTCCAGATTCGGCTCCATACCACCCAGGGAACTATGCGTGGTGTGCAGGGGAAGCAGCCTACTACTCCACGTCAAGTCTCCTGTGAAAAAAACCTTCCCAAATACATGCCCGTGGATCCTAACTTCTCCCGACATACAACTTCACCTTCTCCGAAGAGCTTCTGCAGTCTTCTCCCCTCACAGTAACAGACCCTTCAACACTGTCAATTTTTCATTCAACATCATTTATTCATACACCAAAGGAGAATTTGCCTCGTGCTTTTATTAAGCCGTGTTTCGTTTTCACATTCATCTTGCACACTGGATTTAATCTACCATTGAAAAATGCTCAGCCAGCTGCCCTAAGCCCTATCGCTGCCTGTGTCTGCCAGCTCACTGGGAGCCTCCCGGCTGGGGTCCAGCAGCAGAGTCCCAGCAAGAGGGTAGGCTCCAGATCCTCATCAGTTGGGAGATGCTTTTAGGGAAAGTCAATGGGACTTTGAGTGCCAGTCACCGTTCACAGCTGTCTGATCAGAGTCGCATCACGGCAGCATCCTGCACAGAGATAAGTGTGCTGCCTGCAATTACAGAGATGTGCCCCAGGGATAAATTCGATCCCGGGAGAGGAAGGAATCCATCTCTTCTTCAAATTGCCCGCAAGCCAGGAAGAGTGAGGGGAACTCATTGCTCAAACATGAAAGGAAACACATGCACAGTGCAAACATACCCTGCAGTTCACCCCCAGGATGAGGCCAGGATGAGCTAAGCCTTGCACGACTTTTTGCTGTTCTTATAAAAATGGGGAGTTAATTAGCACAATGATTACAGTGGTGCTTGGACAGCTATTGAAGAAACAGCAACTGGGGTGAACAGATGTTATTCTCAGCTATGCTGGCTTCATTTATCAACCCCAGTGTGACACCTGCCTCAGAAGGTCAGAGGTATAAAGCAAAAATCATGTATGGATTGACAGAGTCAACAGATCCGCTATAGACAGATAACAGACAACCGAGGGCATGGCTGGCAAACGAACAAAGAATTAATTGAATTCCAGCCCTGGCTGCACTGGACTGACTGCACTCAAGAGCCCACCCGTTCACTGCTGAAACAGTGATTGAAGCTCTGCCTGAATTAACACGCACCAAGGTCCAGGAGGAACCTCAGTAGCAGGGAGACTGTCACACAGGGAGCAGTGATGGGCCCTGTCAGCAGCCACCCCTCTGCTGTGATCCCGATGCAGGCCTCTCCCCCCAGGGAAGCCAGCTGGTGGGCACAGCACCACACCAAGGCACAGGAAGGGCAGCTCTCCATCCAAAATTCCAGATAACGCTGCAATGCTGATAACTACAGAGCTACTCCAGGCCTTTACATCAGCACAGATCTTTTAACCTCCTATTTCCACAGGCCCCCAAAAGAGTGATCTCAGAATCAGAAAGAGAGTAACAGCCCTTGGCCTGAGGCTCTGCCTCTTTGCTCATCTGACTCCTGAGGCTCCCCAAGACAGTCAGTAAAGCAAGTTGTGCCACCCAGTATTCAGCTCATTTGGCATCTGCTGCTGCTTTGTCTTGTCTCAGAGTACTTTCTGTAGGCGCCAAGGGCTGTCAGCAAACCCTTCTCCTGCCTCTCTCCAACTGCCAGGTCATCACTCCCAGTAAAGAAGTCTCTTGCTAGTTCCCAGGATGCAACACAGCCTTTCCCAATACAGACAATACTTTTTTTCAGAGGTCAACAAAAACAACTCAAAGCATCTGTCCTTTAATATCTGGGTGGAGTTGAAAGACCTGCAGGAAGTTTCACGTTTTAGAGAGCAGACAGCCCACCGTTATCTGCTCCAGCAGTATGTGGTCACCAGGCATGGCAGACAAATAAATCCATCCAGTTTAAAACAAGACACACCTAAACACATCCCCATAAAAGGGTAAAGAAGCTGCACAGTCCAGCAGCAGCTGATTCAGCACAAAGTGACCACAGTGAATCACAGCCTCAGGCTACCCTGACAGCCTGGACAAACGGGGTGGGGGAGAGACGAGCCCTTCCCTCCACTCACCACACCATGCCACAGCAGGGATGTGGTGGCTGCTGCATGAACCTTCATCCGCGATCCTGCAGGGAAACAGCAGTGGGCTGAGCACATCCCCACAGAGTCGCTGCACTCTGCTGGCCTCCTGCTGAACCTTCCACGCCTGGCAGCTTGGGACCTAAATGGGAGTGCTGGAGAGAGCTTCTACACCAGCTGTGACACCAGCTTGCTTCATGCTGCTTCAACATGCTGATCCCCACTACTGGTGACACAGCTCAGCTATTTCACTTCGAAGTCTGTCTGAGAGGTTTTTCTTGGAGAAGGGATGGGAAATGGAAGACAAGACTTCTAAATCTCAGTATGAATAAAAAGAATTGTAAGAGTAATCAACCAGGGGTTTTTTGAATAGTTGCTTAGATAATCTTTTGGATTCATAAGCAAAAACTTGGAGAAGTGCTTGCTACTTTGAGTAAATTTAATATACTTTTGAAAAAAAGAACATTTCAGATTACATGCTGAGAAGCCCGAGGCAAGCACTGATGGCTCACATCACTGCCGGTCTGATCAGTGCTGATCAGTCAAAGAGGGATCAGTTCTAATTCCTTGTGACATGAAACATCCACCACAACTGAACTGGGCACTCAAGACCAAGCTGAAGTTAGATGATACTGGCAAATTTACTTTTGAGTTCAGGTATTTTGGGTCAGCAAGCAGTAACCAAAGTCCTGGCAGAGAGAGAAACATGGAGGCAGCTTCTGAAATGCCAACTGCTGTATCCCACCTGCACACAGTTATAACCACATCCACCCTGGAAGAGTCCATTCTGCCATTCCAAGAGTTAATATTCCATGTTCCAAGGCAGGATCACTGGAAGCATAAGTCTATCTCCCCAGCTCAACAATCCTCACACAGACACAGATAAGTTTTTTTGTACAACACAATTTGCAAAACCAACACTAGCAAACAAAAAGGCAGCAACAGTAGCACAACTGGTTTTAGTGGCATGATTACAAGCTATGGTCAAAGAGCTGAATGGGGGGAAACTTTCAAATACATATTCTTGGGTTCTTTCTCTAGACTGATGAGATACCATCCATTCTGCCACAGACACCACCTTTAAAATCCTTAAATTCCCTGATGGAATTAGGTGAACCAAAACACCCAATGAAACCACCAGCACTTGTAAAATAAGCAAAAACCTGGTTATTGAAAGTTCTTCTTCATTTACAAGCCTGGTAACAGATGAGCAACTCAGTAAAAAATGCATAGTTCTACAGCGAAATAAATTCCAGGAGAACTAAGGTCATTTAAATGTTGGGAGGTATTAAGAAAAGGTTGTCAGAAATGATCACTACGGAGATGTATTCTCACCACCACTATTTGGACACAAGGGCACCTTTTCTATGCAAAAGCAAAAAATTCCAACAACTATCTTCTGGATCCAGTAAAAAGAGCCAACAAAAGCCCCTCAGTTCTCTCTTGATCTAAAAGCTAGAGATTTGTTAGAACCCATGAGAAATTCAAAGCAATTTAAGGAAATGGACCACAGAGCAAAAAGTTATCAGTACAAAAATTCCACAAAGACTAACAGGGTGATGCTTAAAAGAACATGATCACCCTGAAACACGGTCATCTGCTTGCAGAAGAGCTGACACGTATGTCCCAGGTGAAAGAGTTGGACCAAGTCAGCACTCAGTCACACTGCTCCCTACCCTGCTCTGCTCATGGGAATCGAAGGGGGGAGGTTCCAAAGAATAAGTAATTCACCCTGTTCTGCAAAGATTCTGAACTGGTCCTTGAGTGGTTGCATATGATGAGAAGAGCAGCCGCCACTGGGCTCTCTCCAAAGGACATGGAGGGAAGCACAAGTTGCAGAGTCACCACTGTGGAGTAGAGGAGGCTTTTCTACCTTGAGCAAGGTCAAAGCCCCAGACAGCACAGCAGGTAAATCACCACTGACACAAACTACAGTCTGCTCAGTCTCCAGGGAAGCAGCACTCGTGGTAATACAACAAGAGACTTTGCAGTTGAAAGCAGAGTTACAACTTACTTCACACTTTCACATCTCATTTACCCCAAACACTGCTGGAAGAACAGCAGCAGCAGCAGCATTGTTTCAGAAAGGTGGTCCTGCTTATGCAGCACCTTACAGCTATGGATACCTGCATGGCAGCACTCAGTGCTTAGGGTCTTCACATGAAACAACATCAAAACACCTGCACTACCAACTGCTATTGCCTTTGGCTCCTCACCACAAAGCGGTTAAGTATCTTAGTCACAAACACTGCCACTATTCCGTACATCTCCATTGCCCCCAGCTGAGCACTTTCAGCCAGGTCCTCAGCCAGGAAGGAAAAATGAATATAGCTCTGTGAGCACCTGCCCCAGGATCAGCTTGGGATCAGGACCACTACATCCTTGTAGCTTTAGTGACTAGTTGCATCTCAGAGCTCAAGGCATAATGAAGCCTCATACAATGAATGCTATTACAGAAAAGCAAAAAGAATATGACAAGGAAAGGAAAAAGGCCATTGCATTGCCCTGTTTCGTTTTTTCATAGAAAAATAGAAAGCCTTTAATATGGAAACTAATCAATTGCCAGCACAGCGATGTGCCTTATTAACAGACCAGGCTGCTTTCGCTAATAACCTCGCCTTCCCCTCCATTAGCAGCAAAAGGCTGCTACAGTGCACAGAAGTGCACAAGTGAGAAATCACACTGGGAATCTGCCTGGAGGCAAAACCGTATTAGCTGGAGCACCTCAAAAGCTCCTAGCACAGAAGCACTGACCCCAACTTCATCTCTAACACTACAGGAATAGAAAGGCTCAGCACATTTTAAAATTAGAACAGATGTGATTCTGAGGGTTTTGACAGCATCTGGAAAAAAACAAGGCAAGCACACAACCTAGCAGATAATCACCAACAATCTTCTGCTCTCTTAGGGCTCACGAAGTCTAGTAGGAACTGTGACGATGTTCAAATATCCAGATAGTCCTCTTGATCACTAGTTCCCAAGCTTCTGAACACCTGCACTTCCAGATTACACCATTCAACGCCAGCTTTTATGAGGAACAGCAATACTACAATGCAATGATGACAGGATACATGGACAGCCTCATGAGGAGGGCACCAGAGGTGCAGACACAGCCAAGTCCCACCAGCTGCTGGCAATGTGAAAAAAGCTGGGGATCAATCAAGGAGGCAGAGCAGCCACTGTGGTGAGGAGTAGGCAGCAGCCAACTTGAGTAAGATACTTGCTAGATGCTGAAGATACTGCTAGATGCTGACAGCTCTTGCTAGATTGTAGTTAATGAAGCTTTGTTCTTGAGTTGTTGGGAAGAAAGGAACACATGCAATTAAGAATGCAATAGCATTTTCAGTAGCCACAGTCTTTGTAAAACTCTGGAAACACCCTAAGACCTAAAGCTTTCACATCACCTCCCACCCTGCATAGACTGCCTGCTCAGCAGGTACCACACAGTCCTACACCTTCAAAAAGTGTCTCCAGACACAATCAGCAGCAGCCTAATGGTAAAACAATGAAGAACTCCACTCAGAAAAGAAGAAAGGTTCCAGATGCCTTTGTCAGCTGCAGAAAGACACAACAGCCCAGGAAAGAGAAGAGATGGATGCTAGGTAGAGAAAGGGGCGAGAGGTGGGAAGAAGGAATGCTACCTCCACAGAGGAAGCACCACTTCAGCCAGAATCCTACCCATACTCTTTCTGGCCTATTCAGGAAAAAGCCCAGAGGATGACCCTTAAAGACATGGGTTAAAACACTTTCCAGTCTCTCCAACACCAGTGAGGTGTGCAGCTGAGCTACATCTAACCCAGCACCTATAGCAGCCACAAGATCCACCACAGCCCATACAGCAAGTGTGATGCTTCCCACAGCTTACTGTTCCGTAAGGTCAGTGAAGACTGAGAGCTACTGCCTTAACCTGTTGACTACACCAGTTTCTTCTTTTGCCATTCCCTCTTACACCCTCTCCAAGGTACTGTTAATTGCTGGTTTACAATTCACATCAAACAACTTAAAGGGAAAATTTCCAGAGGCTTACCATCAATGCTATACTCTAGCTAAAACCAGGACTCCAGAAAAAACAGAAAAAATACGAGAACACAGGGACAGTCCCAGTGCTGACCTGCTCACCTGAGTGTCCCTATGCAGGTGGAACCAGACCTCACACCACCACATCTGTACCAGTGCCCATCTGCAAGCTGGGCAGCTGTCAGCGTGCACTCTGCTTGAGCCACTGTGTGATCCTGTAAGTGACAGGGACGTTTGACTGAAGTGACACCACTGGCCCAGGCCTAACACCCTGAAGACCTTCTTACACAGCTTTTGGCTCAGCAGCTCCAACCACTCTGTAGCCCCTGCATGCCTCTTGCAACTATGTCCTTACATCCAGCTTGTAGTACAGTTCTTGATCAATTCAGGCATCATTTTTAGTATCTTTTAACTTTTGGCAAGTAGATCTCTTCCAAGACTTTGATCTATCTGGTCTAGGAAACCAGTGAAAAAAGATTCTGTCCCTGCCCATTTAAAAGCTAATTCTAGCTTAGAGGGTAATGCTTTCCACTTGCTTCAGAACCAAACCCCACATGTCACTTAACACACAGGAAATAAAAATTATTTAATGCTGCTCTCCTCAACTCCTTTTGACCTGTGTGTCTTTCCCTTTGCCTTTTTGGCTGTCATCACTGAGATCTGGAGCAACAGCTGATGCATCACTGCGTGCTCTCACAAGAGAATAGAACATCTGTTTTCCTCCCTCAGACTGAAAACAGACGCCTTTTTAGCTGTGTCCAACAGATACTCAATTATATGACAACATAATGAAGCACAATGCATCTAAATCAGGGCACACCCTCGGGCCACATGAGTGCCTGGCATGTGGTCAGGAACCCGAGAAAGCGCTGCAGCCTCAGGCAGGCTACTTATCCCCAAGTATCCAGGGTCCGGGACACCTGCACACACCAAGGGTAGTTTTCCCGCCTTGGGAATGTCTCCAGAACTGCTCTGCACCACGTGCACCAAGTGCTGTGCAGCCCCACTGCCGCTCAGTTGTGTACTTGTGGCTTTTCTAACACGCTGTCTGGAAAACCCAAGTCCATACAAAAACCACTCCTCATCAACCAACTCACCTGACATTCCAGATCTGAAAGAGGTGACAGTTGTCACCATGGGACCACTTTTCAACAAAACCTGCCTGAAGAGATTTTACTGGCTCCCGTAGTCATGTTGGAAACTCACTGCTACGAAAAACTCCTGCAAATGGCACCTGGGAAGCCCAGCCACAGCGGAGCAGGTGAACAGCCTGGCAATCACTGGTTCAAGATTAGCTTGGGACACACGGATGGGCTGACACTGGTAAGACGGCTCAAGCAGTGCCTGTTCCATGTCTGTTCCCATGGCTGAAGCAATCCAGTCTCCAGACCTGTGCACATGCAGGCATTTTACAGACAAAAAAAACCCCCAAAAAACCCAAAGAAACAAACAACAAAACTCCTCATACCCCCAATAAATCAAAAACAGAACTCCCCCCCCCACCCAAACCTGAGCCAAACCAAACCAACAAAAAAAACCCAACCACAAACAACTCAATGGAAGAGAAGGGAATTCAGCATCCTGCACTGCTTGAAGGAGCCAGCATTCTACTAAGGGAAAAGAATAAGCCATCTGAGCAGCTGGCAGCACAAGTGGAAAAACAATTGGAAAATTATAGGGACAAACCACATACATTTTGGCTTCTCTATCCAGCTCTGGAAACACATTTAAACAAGTCAGGCAAATAGCTCCTATCAATGCTCTAGTGCCACAGCTACACAAACAAGCATCCCTCACATTAAGAGGTTTCCACAAATTCTTGCGGATTAATACAAAATAGGTATTAATTAAGTGTTCAATCGAACAATTAGTTCTTGGATTAATTATCTTAAATGCAACTCTTTAGAACTGAAATAGATCAGAGGAACAGAAGCCATAAGTGTAACAAAAGAAGCCACTCGGGGTTTGGCACAGGTACACAAAGAGCTGACACCCCGGGGGAGCTCAGCCAGACCAAGCAGGTACCCCCTGGACAGGCTCTACCCACCTTTCACAATGCTTTCACTACATTTTTCTCTCCTTCACAACTCCTATCGTTATTTTCAACATAACAATGGCTAAGCTGAATCAAGTGTTTAAATAACCATTTTTTCATGATTTTAGAAGACTGATGCCTTGTTGTGTAATTATGTTATTTTTTTCTCAGAAGTTTGTTCTCACTGGACACTTGCTAACAAGATCAGCCTTCTTGCTTTCTGCTGAACAGGATACGCTATATATTAATGCAAGCAGTTAATAGCACAGCATATCTTTACTAAATGCAGAAACTTAATTTAATATAACTCAGTAAAGGGCATTGTGTTATGTTTCAGGAGGAGGGAGGAGGTTTTGTACCCCAACACTGCAAAACCTTGAAGCAACACTGAAAAGCAATTTTGAAGAAGAGTAAATGCAACCTGCAGAATCGGAGTCATACTTCACCTCAGAGAAGAAAAGGAACAACAATTTTCCAGATGTTTCCTTCCAGTTAAAATCAACAGGTTTTATGAAAGAAACACAGAAATATTTGTGATTTGCCAAGAACAGGCTACTTGAGACTCAGCTGTCCCCTGTGATCATCACACATACATTCAAAGATGGATTTACTTACTTATTTTTGTCTCCAACAGATTTTAAGGGAGGCTTGGTGGAAATTTCTAAAGCACAAATTAGATGGCAGCCCTAACTGAAATACGCATCACCCAGAGGGAACTATACCGCTAAAAATGTGCCCTCCATACCTTTGAAAAGTCTTCATTCTACACCATCTCATCTCTTTTTTTTCCATACAGGTTGGAAGTTAAGTAAGCCTTCCTGCTCCTGTAACTTCAGAAGAGGTTTATTTCCTCTGAAATACCTATTCCAAACTGAAGTGTCCCATCAGTATTATTTTTTTGTTTTAAATAAAGCAACAACTTTCACATAGATGGGAAAGCACGGTCACTCTCAGAACTCCAAAACCTGATATCTTGTGAATTTTGAAACAAGACAGAATGCTGGATGTGATAGTGTGCCACTGTTAACCTGACATGAAAAGGATGCCAGACTGCTTCCTCCCAGTCAGCCTTACCCCACATTCAGAACTGAGTTAAATGAAAGTGACTCTTTACTTTTAGCCTAAGAATGGGGCTCATCGATAAATTCAGGTGAGAAGTTGTCTCCAAAGGCCAATTAGTTCAACACCATCTCCATCCCTCAAATTAAACCAATCAGACCACATTTCTAGAGAAAGCATTTTGTTTTATTTGATTCTTAAGGTGTAAGTCTTCAGATGTAACTGACCTCACTTTGTCATTAAAAACTGCAACAGTTCTATATACTGCAGTAAGAAGCAGCTCTGTCAATTCAAAAACAGGTTTAATGAGCTCTGTGTCACCACCAGTTAAGACCCTGCTGACACACTGTGAAACAGAAACACTTATTTTATATTTTTTATTCCTTCTCTAGCTCCAGTAGTATAAGCCAGGCAACAATTTGTAGTCACCAAAGACTCCAGCTACATGATCTGACCCATGACAATCTTCGACTTAACAGTGTTTCAAAAAGTTAATAAAGGAGCTGGAACACAGATCGGGAGCAAGATACACACAGGTCAAGTTCAAATACTGCCAGTCATAGCAGGAACTGATACATTCTTTTCAGCAAAGAAATGGTATTGGGCTTTTGCTTCATTTATCTAGGAGGTTTTAACTTGACCATCATCTGATAAAAGTAAAAACTTCAAAGTTACACAGAGATAAGCTTCAATTACTAGCTCTCTATCAGTCTGTCAGTGGCAATGTGATTCAGGAAGGAGGAGGGAATGCTGCTGGCAAGTCTCTTGCCGTCTGTGGCACAGAGGCTATTTCAGCTGAACTGGAGACTGAGTTTCACAGATAGTAGCTATGTCAGGCTAGAAAACATAATACAGAGAATTTAAAATATGACAATGCCCAAGGATAACACAAAGAAACATAACATGCTTTCCAGATAACACTGCTTGTAGTACAGGTTAGAGATCAAGTGGCTGCTTCTTCTTAAGAACAGACATTGTAAGAGAAGTCGAGCAGGTAAGTCGCTAAATCTTCCACAAAATCAACACCACAAACTAAGTCAGAAGCAGATACAGCTACAGTTATGCCTCTTCTTGCCCTTCATCCTTTTCCTCCTGTAGGTTAATAGCACTTTCCTGCACCACAGCAAGACAGGAAATACAAGGTGGTGTTTTTCATGAATTTTCATATCCTCATCTGGAACTACAGAGCATTTATACTATCATAAACTTGTCGTACTGAGGTCTAGCAGTACTGTGTGTTGGAAAGAAGTATTATTTGGCTTCTTCATATACATCTGCCTGCAGTATTGGGACTGTGCCAGCATGCGGTCAAGTAACAAATGTAGTTCAGTCTAATATCTATACATGCAAGAAAAAAATATCCACGCAGATCTACTCGTACATTCACATCACCATTTAAAGAGATTTCTCCTCCATATTTCAAAGGACTGGGAATTTGAGTGTGTACATATACATTCTGTTTCTTGTCTCCAAATTCATACATCAAAGAAGATGCCACAACCACAAAGCAACACAGAAACAAAGCACAGATTCTTCATTAACTCTTTCTTTTATAAAAAGAACTTCAAGAGATAGGCAAGCCCTGCAGTGGTTTCTGCTGTATCTTGACATTTTCATCAGCCAAAGGTAAGGAATTTGGATTAGCTGCTACAGGCCAGATTCTGACCCATCAGACTAGCACAAACCCGGAACCTTGAGCCAGCTGTCTCCACTCACATTCTCTCCAGAAACAGGACAGGGAAATCAGCAGTCACTTCACATTTATCTCCTTTTGATGACTTAATTCAGACCTTAAATGTCACCTAAATTCTATTAGGTAGCAAAAAAACAATACCAGAAACAGATTTTTAGCCACTAAGGTACTTTAGTCTACTAGGGAGATCACATGCTCTTTAAAGAGTTGCCCAATTATGTGCTGACCTTACATGGGCTTTGATGGTTTCTTTAAGTGACTCATTAAATAATCCAAGATAGTGAACACTTTATTTTGCAAGACAGGTTAATGCAGTTACAGTATTTTTCCATAAAATTCTTCTTGATTACTAGACAATTAGGCCTAGGAGTCAAGATACAGCAGCATTAACACCTCCCTTTTATACCTTCTCCCCAGCAAGAAATTCAAGGTCCCAGGAAAAATAGCCAGGGAAAGCAATTCCAAATCCCTCCGTAGGAGGGTTTGAGAAGGCATATAACAGTAATCAACACAGCACTGGTTTTATTGTTCCTTTCACCTGTATAAAGCAGCATGCAGGCAAACAGCATCCTTCCAGCCTACACAGTCTCTGCAAGAACTTGAAGGAATTCTCTGACTTTACAGAAAGGAACTGTTGTGCTCCCAGTTGGCTCTGAGCAGCACAAAACAGAGTTGTTGTAGCAGAGGTAGGATCGGTCTCCCGAGTCTGCCCTCCAAAGCCTTTGGTCAGGGCCTCTTCCCCCACACAGGAGATGGCCACAGCTGCCTCACAGCCACACTGAGAAAAGAGCAAGCCCAACACCAGCCATGCTCAGCAGGGAGCTGACAGACACAGCTCTCCCTCCTCACCAAGTTAGAGAAGAGCAGCACAAGTCAAACCAGTTTTCTGCTCACCAGCTCAAGAACTTCTGAGGCAAACCTAAAAGTCATTGCTTGCTTCTTGCAAGCCCTCACTACAGCAGCACACTGCAGTGCAGCCACAGTACACGTGAAAGGCACACTTTTCCTCAGGCTGCAAAGCTACCCAGGAATGCCAAAAAAAAGGAGCTCCACCAAGGAATGGACAGGAAAGACTACGAGCATTAAATAGACACAGTCACAAACCAAAGCACCATTAACACCACCCATCACTTCTGCCACACACAGCAGATGACTGTAAGACGCTCTGTAAGCACGGTGACCATCAAGGGTAACTACAGCCCAGCTGACTTGTACAGAACACTTCTGCTGCAGCCTCCAAGACCGTTTCTCTTCTCCACTTTTGCTTTTCAGGCTGTACATGCAAGTTCTTTCAGAGGAGACTTGGCTTGAACCCTCTGTCTCCAAGAGCAAAATTCTCCACGCACACAGATCAATACTACCTCTTCTACAGGTCCCCTTCCCAAACATGCTCCTAATTCACATCATCACATTCTTGATCACAGCAGAAGTTCCCAGTCAGAGTGACACATCAACATTGTGACCCACTTGTCTGCCACAGCATGAAAGCCACACAACAGTGTCTCCTTGGTATGACCATAGCTGCACTCACCCCATCTGCCAGCGTGCTCTTTTCCCTGCCACATGCTGTGCCTTTCGAGATTACAAAAACTGTCTCTGCCCACGACAATGCCTTTAAAGCTTCATCCCACATCTCCCCCCAGCTCTTTGTTAATGACACTGCTACAGAACTTCAGCTGTAAACCAGAGCAGCTACCATAAAATGGCTAAAGATTCCTTGAGGTCTTCATTAAATAATGAAGATGTTACACCTTCAAGGGCACATGACCCCTCAATGAAATGGAGGCATAAGCAAGGCCTCTGCCTTTGAGCACACCAGTTTTGTTCTTCTCTACCCTTTAATTACTTGGCACCTTTCTGGGATGAAAAGAGCGGTGTGCCCTCCTCCCAGAATCCCATCAGATCCAGCAGCACAGACAAAGCTCTGCCAAGACACTGCAGAACAAGGCACAAACTGCCAGCCTCATTTGGCCCATGTTAATAACTGTAGTGAAAACCACATTCAAGAGATTTTGCTAGCCATGGACTTGAACAAAGGTGGTGATCATCTTTTCCCATATCCTCCAGGAGAAGGATAAAGAGAAATCCTCTTAGATTAGCTAGAAAGAAAATTAAACATGCAGAGCAGAGGGGCACTGGAGCAGACTAATTCGGGAGACTGTGAAATCTTCAAAGGATGTATTTTAAGCATAGGTTGGATAAATATCTGACAGAAGACATCCGGGTATATTCATTTGTCTTCTGTGAACGATAAACTGGATTTGACTATTTCCTGAAGTCCCATATATTACAATACCTACACAAAGCTTCAAAATTTCCTCCTTGCCATTAGAAACACATTATCAGCAATGTAAGTTATTAGTTAGTACGCATCCTTTATGAACAATAAAAGGCAGAGTAATAGATTCTTATTAGCAATCCTCTGTAGAAATACACTACACTGGCTAATAAAAGTTACTCTCCAGGATAAGGTTGACACCCTGGTTAATAAAACTCTCCAATACTGGCTTAAATCAAGATTACTGTACAACCATGAAGTATATAAAGGCTACGGTGAACCTTAGATTCCCTCTCCTATGTCTGAAACTCAAACCATATCCATCCTTTCTTCCCCTGTGGGATCCTTAGCAAATTCTACACCAATGACCCCAACTTAAACATGCACACAGAAATACAATTTTCTTCTTGACAAAACCTACTTTGAGCCAAGCTTTGAGAAACACGGAACATGTACATCATAAGATTTCTTGGAATAACGTATTAGAGAAGTGCTCACTCAGAGAACATCAAAGAGCTTTCTTGCTCACTGCAAGTAAGATGCAAGGAGACATTTGGATTCTATCATGCTGAGCTGCTCCAAGAACCAGTAAAACTCCTCATATTTGTGACATTCATTATTCAGCAGCAATCAATAGGTCTTAACAAACTTTTGGCTCTTCAGAACAATTTTCTAACCACCCAGACACCTAACTTCACAAAACACACCTGCTGGACTCTGCATGAAAAGGAAACAACCTTAGCATATCGAGCATGCTCTGTTTTGGGTTCCATATCAGTATGATTCAGCTGCGCTGCTTTGCAAGACCTGCTACCAAAGCCAGAATAACACAGGGACCAACCCTTTCCCAATTAAATCGAACCCATTTATGCCAGACTAAGTGACCTAAACCTTGTAAAAAAGTCTCCAGGCCACTCAAAGCAACAGAAAATTTACTTCAGGCTTGCAGTGTTTTACTCATTAGGGAGAAGTTAAACTAAATTGCATGAAGCTGTGTCAAAAAAGAAATTTGCACCATTTCCCACACCATACAGAAAGTGTCTTACCACCGTGTCGTTAAAAACCACCACATCTTCCTTAACTGTGGGCTCTGTAAGGGGCAAGAAACAAGCTGATCTTAAGTTAGACATCCTCCCCCAACTTCAGAGGTCTTGACACCACATCCATTTTCAAATCACTACAATGGGCCAGTATCCTCAATTTAATAAGCACAAACATTTTCCCAAAAGATCAGATAAGAGACTCGGGAAGAAGGGAAGACTTTATAAACTTGGACACTGTATACTGAATCCAAGTCCATCAAGCCCAGTTCCTGTATGAAGCACAAGCCCTGCCCTGCCCCTTCACTGACTCCAGATGTGAGGTTCACAACTTGTGCTCCCAGGCCTCGCAAACAGACTCACTGCTCTTCATACAAGAGAGGCTATTAAACAGCCCAGATTATCTGGAAATAGAAACTTTATTTTAAAACTCTATCTCTGGAGATTTTTTTCTTCTGTGGGTAGCCTGAACATCATAAAGGCAGAGACCACCAAAACACATTAGTTACTACAGACTAGTCTTATACAGTAATGTGTAGAACTCGTATTGCATTATTGCAATGCCTATTGATCCTAAAGCCACAGGGAAAAATATGGCCTAGCTTGCCGTTAGGGTTTCCTAAAAATTCAGATGCAACTTCTGAAACTCTTCAACAAATTTTCTCCAGAGCATTCCCCTGAACATAGATGAACAAAATGGGCAACCAACTTCCAAGTGGGACACTCAACACTGCTGCTGCAACTATGTCCTCTCTTGCAGCCTTTATGTAGAGCACAAGCTCCTACAGGCAGGGGCTGCATCTCCTTGCTGCCTGCAAACACTTGCAAGCAGGACAGAAACAAGCCCAAAAACTCTGCTGGTATCTGCAAGGTATCTAAAGCGTTGTCTCACGAGCCATCGACAAATACACTGAACTGCTATTCTGACTCCCTACGCAGAAGAGCTTGGGTGTGGCGCAGACCTGTGGTTTGTAAACCTGGATTTTATCACTACCACCTCTATTTTACAGCCTCAGCACCCAGTGGAGGAGGGAAAGGGTTTCCTGCAAGTTGAGTCAACGGCAGCCTCTTCACCATTAACCACTCTTCACTATCACTCTCCTCTTACTGACACCAAACAAAATCCACACAGTTCCTTCACTGGTCAGACTGGGTGCAGTACTGGTTGGTTGACAAGGATCCACAAGAGGACTTCTCTTCTTTCAAACCTGCACTATACAATATGCTTGGGAAGGGGAGAACGGCAGGGTTCTGCCCTCCAGTCATTTCCCAAGAGCCCAAATTACTCGAGGCACAATTGCAATTACCTGCTGCTAGAGCTGCCAGCTCAGCAGCAACTAAGCCCTTCCCATGGCTCCCAAGTGAATTCACTGTGGTGGTTTGAGGGACTGGGCAAACAGACCAGACTCAGCAACTGAATCCTGTCAATACACTTCTCCTTTCTTTAAACAACCTCCTTGAGACCTGGGGGAACAAGGCATCATTAATGTGGAACGAGAAGCATCTGCATGTGGCATTAGCTAGAACACCTGCATATAGCAGCAAGAGAGAAAACACCTTTTCCCCCGGAGCTAATCCCTGCAAGGGCACCTGCTTTCCCAGCAAACCTTTACACCAGCAGAAAACCAGTCCCCACTCAGTTACCACCGTTCAGCAAACCAGACAGATGGTCTTTAACTTTTAATTGTAATCTTCTGACACACACAAAACCCACCTGCAGTAGTTTAATCATGTTTTTACATGGAAGGGGCTAATGCTGGCAAGCAACTCACCCAGCTTCTCTTCCACACAACGAGGAATCCTTCTCATCAGGCATTTGTGGAGCAGCCTCCATACTTTGGGGAGTGACTTACAGCTTCACAGAAACATAAGGCAGAAAATAAAGAGCGTGAAAAATATCCAGGGATTTCCTCTTCCCTATGGAGTCACCTTGCCTGCCAGCCTATTTCGGTCCCGCAGACAGAGGAGGTCTCCCTCCCACCATGCCTGGCACAAGCGTATTCCTAACAGTGGTTCTGTACCTCTGCCTGTGGCAGTACTGCACACCAGGTTCTGTGCTCAGTCACACCAGCGCAGGCCAAGGAAGCTCCAGAACAGTCTGGTAAGCAAAAGCCTCAGACTGCCAGAGCTGTGGTGGCCAGGGCACCAACGTGCCCCCAGAGCCAAGCTACCTATTGCACCTGCTAGCGCAGCAATCAGGGGAGGGGGAACAGCTCCACATGAGCCTCTACCAGTGTTGCAATAAGTACACTTAAATCTTCAGAGCAGCTTCCTTCCCATTCAGAGAGCAGAAGGGAGGCAGAGTACACTGCAAGACCATTGCCAAATTTTCCCTGTAGTATGGCCTTGCTACTTTATCTGTGAACTAGGAACTAAATACAATCTCTGCCTTAATGCCTGGTAACTAAAGAACATAGCATCAATACTGAAACCAGTCAAATTCCCTTGACAGAAAGCAACACATTTATGCCATGTCTACTGTTCAGGCAATGGATTTAGCCATTTTGTTGGTCTGAAAAGTAAATCCAGATACTTTCAGATGAAATGCACTACAAAATTAAAAAATTTACATTAATCTTCATTCTTCAAAAATAATTCCATTTTCTTTTGATCCAGCATCAAAGACTTTCAGGATATGTATATCATTAACTATGCCAATCAGAAGAGCAGTGAACCTCCAAACCAACTATTCACTGCATATGTAGCAAAAACATGCACTAAATATTTCTAAATCAGATCTTGCAAGATCAGGGGAGAAGCAGGGAGGTTCCTCCTAACAAGCAGGACTTTCAGGAAGTTTTACACAGATTAGTTGTAGTAAAAGCTTTAGACATCAGGCATCAAATAGCATTATCTCTACTGAAAGAGTCCATGGTCCAACCCAAATACTCTGGACAAACACAGGCCCTGCTGAAAGATGGCACTACACAAGACAGGGGCCACCACCACAGCCTGAGACCCACCAGAAAATGACAAAGACTGACATGAGGCTCAGCTGTCCACAGTGCAAATAGATCACCTACTGTTCATCACTAACAAAAGAGCATAAGGAAACAGGGAATCTACAGCTGCCCAGAAACTGAACATTTATCTCCCTGTGACCCTCCCCTTGCAGACTCCTGGTGCATGTGCACAAACTTGCTTTCAGCAGCAAGTTGAAGCTCACTGCATTAAGGAGAAAATTAGCTGTGCAAGTCAAATAAAAGCATGTATGCTTCTTTTCAAGTTTTCTTTTAATCTTTTGATGCTAGATAAAAGGGAAAAACAAGATTCATCTCACAGGTATGCAACTGTTCCAAAAATGAGCACTGAACAGCAGAGATTCAAAACAGGCACAAAGATGAAAACAGTATCCATATGCAGGTTAAGCACGTCATCCACAAACACCGAGCCTGTCAGTGAGAAAGAGAATGCTTGTGGCAAAGAGCCTCTTTCAGCCCTATGTGGGTTCAATCCTTATCTCCCTCCCTGCCAAGCCTCAAGCCTCGGAGGAGCAGGATGCACCCTCCAGTTCTTTCAAGAATGTGGACACTACCACACGTCCTGGGACAACCAAGTATCTGCTGATCAGCTTTTCCAAACACCTCACTCTCAGCTCCTGTATTTGTTACAGAACAGTAACCCTTTCAATACAGTGACACAACCCCCAACTGATCACCCAGCATGAACCCAAGCAACCAGCGTTCTGGACAAGACAGCTCCCGTGACTGAAACCTTAATTCCAAATAACAATCCAGCTTATAATGTTGGTTAGTCAGCCGCTCTCCTCAGACGCTTACACCTAGAATGATTCTAATCAAGTCAGATGAGATTGCAGATTTCCCCCAAAATAACCAAGAGCAGATTTCAGGATGTCAAAACAAGCATTGTCTGGAAGCAGAGGGAACCGTCCTCCTCACACCACTGATCTAGGAAAGGAAACAAAGGAAACAGCAAGGACAAGAGAAGAAAAAAAATGACTGAAAACAGCAATATCTGTCTAGCACCAAGCTACATTATTTTAAAGAATACAGGCAGCAGAAACTATGATCTCTTTATTCTACATTATTTGCACCAGTAACAGATTTTTAGAGGCAGAAGGGCCTCATTAGATCAGTTAATCTGATATCCCATGTAATACAGTTCATGAAATCCCAAGCAGTTCCTTCTGCACTGAAACCAATTATTTTCTATGAAAAAAGTATTTCTTCTGGAACAGCATTAGGGTTTAACCTGATTTAAGATCTTCAAATCAAGTAAAGGAAGAGTATCAGAACTAAGAATTATGACCAACAATTTTCTTTTGTTATAGATACAGACACTGCATACACCACTGTAAAATGCAGAAAAACATAAGCATTTTTGTCATCTACCAAAGAAAGGATTACCACCCCCAATTCACAAGCAATAGTCTTCAGCCTTCTGAAACATACAGTGATCTACATACTTTCTAATAAGGATGTGGATCTCTACAGAGCAAATGGAAGCCCACAGACAACAGCCTCACTTCCTTTGAGTTATCTTTATAGCTCCCTAAACAATAAACCAAGTTCCAACTGACTGAGAGCTCACAAGTTCAAAAATGGTGCGCTCCAGCCAGAGTGCAAAGAAGCAGAGAGGGCTGGGGTTGTTCCCATATCCATTCCTAGGGCAGTACAAAAAACCAGTAATAGCCCAAGATTTTTTTCCCCATCTTCTAATGTGTAAAAGCTTTATTCAAAACAGCATGTTTAGAAGATGCCACATTCACACAATACCAAAGTAACTAGCACAGAAGCCAAAATTCCTGATATAAATTCACATATAATTGACTATAAAAAGAACTGTCAATGTGCTTTTACTTTAAAATCACTGAAACTATCACATGGAAATACAGATTCAAAAGCTTCAAATAGTGGGAGTGGAAAATCATAAATTTCAATCACAAACTCTGACTTCCATAACCAAAGACTAAACAAGATTAGTTATCCCCTGATTAACCATTATTGAAGATAAGCCTCAAAGGAATGTCTCTCAGAAAAAAAATCTCCATAAGAAACAAAATCCAAATGTAAATTAATCCTTATTAACATGCACACAAGTAATACAGGCATGTTATTAACAGCATGTGAAGAGCTAAAACTAAACAGACAGATCTTCCCCACATTAGCTGTGGTGTTCATCCAAAATTATGTCCCATCTCTGGAGACCCTGCACATGGCACATTGCGGCAGCTGGGGTCAATTTGAGTTTCTCCAACTTTAGCGGCAGCAGGATCTGGCTCTTAATTAAGCTCCAGACTTCCCATTGTCCCAACCCCACCACACCTTTCCTGATTAAAAAAGGCAGTTTTTAAAGCATTTTTGTTTTAGTTGTTCCTCAGCCAAGTTTGGCTGTAGAGCCATTTCCTAACACACGTTCACTTACCAGAATTGCTGCTCTCATTTATCACAAGTGCCCCTCTGAACCCCGGAAAACAACTCCCCAGTAACACATTTCATTTCCATCCTCCAAGTTTGAAGACGCCAGACTTCAATGGTGATAGTCATGAAGTAACAGAAGGAAGATAAACAGGCTCAGTGCATCTCCTTGACACCACAGAAGTTTTTCCTGGCTCAACTCCCACCCTGATGAACACCATCTGAAAGTCCTGCTCTTGGCCTCTTCTCTTTGCCTATGCTTCCCTTACCCCGATTTTAAAAGACACACCAGAATCTCTCCTTCTGCTCCCTAACTCTCAGACTGCCACATGAGAGTCACCATTGGATATCTTCCCACAGGGAAAGCAGAGTCTATCCCACCCTCATCCTTCCCCGCAGCTCCATCTTTTCCCAGATCAGCAGCTCCTTTCTTCTCCAAGCTCCTGGCTCATGCACACCTGCTCAGATCCTCCAGAGGGCTTTATCCAGGCCTTTTGAACTGCCAGCATTAACCTGTCTGCACAACAACTCGTTCTTTGAGACGTGGACACTTGCACAGCTCCCCACACTTTCTCACTCCATGTCTCACCCATCCAAAGCACAGTCTTTGCTCAGCAGGATTAGAGGCTGTAGCTGCACCAAGTGAGACCCTTTGACCGGGAACATGAAAACAGCAGGACCACCCGAGCCACCCTTTGTGCCTAGTTCAGCAGGCTTATACTGATGTTTGACCTGTGATCTTGGAATCATCATAAAACATACTCCTGCAAAACAATTGTGATAAAATTTGGATTCCAGTTAAAACACAGAAAACACCACATGAAAGTCTGGAGTACCCACACAGAGTATAATGTACATATTGCAGCAATTTATCCTGGCTCTTCTGTCTAAATCAACTTTCCCTTCACCTTATTTCCCTCCTTTACGTTAGCTGAAAGAACTGGGGAGCCCATGGGACCCATGTGACCTAGACAACTTCACTACTACATCACGAGAAACCTGCTTTCCACAGACCAAAAAGCCAGCAAGCCACCCTCACACCAGCTTTCACATGACTTAGTTTTTTAAGAGAGCTACCACCTCATTCTCAAGTGTTTCTCCAGCTTCAGCACACTCTGCTACAATTCTCGTGCACTGCTTCCTCCTGAAAATGGCCACCAGAAAACTCAGAAATGCCAATCAGAGAACCATCAATTAGCATCAGCCCCAGACACCTCAGTGTTAGCACAGTGAAGGATCAACAGCTCAGAAAAGGCCATGTTAGTACCTAGTACTCAGTTAAGATCTCTCCCTGATAGAAACCTGAAAGATAAACTTCTTAAGTTTACTAAGTCTCTAAACTTGCAGTATTTCATGCAGATCTAAAACTCAGCCTATCCCATCTGTATTATACAGCTTGAAGTTCTCACATGGTTCTCAGCAGCTCACCTTTCTGCTATTACATATCCTTTCCCTTCCACCTTTCCCCTTTCTATATGCCCCATTTGTATCCCTACTGCTGTAAGGGAATTATCTTACACCGATACCTTTTTTCATGGATGATCCTTTTTTTCACACTACCCTTCCTCTCTAGCTGTTCTGCAAATTGAAGGTTCATATCTCCACCTTCAAAGCACAGTCATTTGGTCCAAGATTTGGTAGGTCAGCTCCTGCCTACCCATCCATCTGTAGCACCAATTCCTATCACATCACCTCTAGGTGCAACTTTTCAAACAGGAACCACAGCACTTTTCTCCACACATGCCCTCCTGCTTAGGAAACCTTCTCATTAACTTTTAGCGGGTTTATAGAACAGGAAATTCCAGAAGGAAACAGATGAAACTGCAAGGAGAGAATGGGACTTGACCAACACGAAGAAAGAAGCAGAGCTCTTTGAAGGCAACAAGAAAGTTCAGATCTTGATGAGGATTGAAGCTAGTAGTCTTTCGCAAGCAGATGTACTCACGTAACTTATTCGCATTCCAGCAACATTATGCAGGTAACAACTTTCCAAAGACCTAAGGGAAAGAGGGTAGAAGAGGCGGGTAGGAAAACCAGGAAAGCCACCCATACAGGCCTGGAAGAAAAGCTCTAGCCAGACAGACAAAATATTCCAACCTGCAAGAGCATGCACCTCCTAAAACCTGTGTGCAGTTTCAGCTTTCCATACCACAGCCAATCATTGCGTGAGAAATTCCTTTTGGAGGTCAAGCAGTTCAGCCACACACACAACAGCAGCACAGCTATGGCACCCTTCATGCCTCAGGATACAACACTGCAGTGCCCCTCGGAGCAGCTCAGAGTTAATCAAGGAACACAACTGCTTTCTCCAAGGGGTTAACTTACAAAAGTTGGAGTGTACTGCAGTATCTGTGCAAGGATCATTCTGTCCACAGCACTCCGAACAGATGAGAGCACACACAAATACATAGTTTGTTAGGGAGTACTGGGTTAAACAGTTTGGTGGATCAGGACAGAGTCCATCAGCTATGAGCAAACAGAACTCCATCCAAAACTCAGGTGCAGTTTTTACTCCAATGTGAAAGCTAGAGCTGTCTACCTTTACGGAGCTATTACAGAAACTGGAGTATTAACAGGTCTGGCTCCATCAGACAACTTTGGTGATGGGCGTACGTCAGTAAAAACCTGTCATGTCCAGCTCGGTTCCGCACTGAACGAGCGGCGACCCTTTATCTGATCTTCCAGCAGTGACACACAAAGTCCTCCCAAACTGATAAAAGCAGACATTTGTTCCATGTCACTGCACAAGCGCTGATGCCTCCATTTGCAGCAGGATTTCCAATTAGACCCAACACAACTATGTCACTTGATATTAGTCAAATGGAGAGTCATGGCAATACAAGGCAAACTCGCTGTCTTGTAATGGAGTATAGTTCTGACACAAAGAAAATTAGCACAAAGAGCTGATTCCTAATATACATTTCACAGTAAATGCAGATATTACTCAGACAATATAATTTCATAACATGCTGAATCAAAGTAACTTTAGGTTTCCCATTTGCTACTACCAGGTTCTCAACTACAGGCTGACTGGCACAAACACTCTTAACACTGGCAAAGTGGTACCACCACAGTTCACCTCACAATGCTTCCACACACCAAAGAAATCTTGCCAGCCTTTGTGCTTGTGTGCACATCCTGCCTGTAGGAGCAGAGCTGCCACACAAAGGGCATGGCCAGGCTGGATGAGGCTTCGAGCACCCTGGTCTAGTGGAAGGTGTCCTAGCCAGTGGCAGTGGGGCTGGAACCAGATGAAGTTTAAGGTCCCTTTCAACCCAAGCCATTCTAAGGTTCTATGTCAGAATGGGGCTCTACTGTGCAATTTTTCATCATTTCCATAAACTTCTCTCCAGGAGGTTACTTTTGGAGATGAAAAAGTATTAGTAGCCACAAAAATTTTCCTTCTCACACTTAATGCAGATTCAACCCTACACATTTTCTCCTCTGGCCAAAATCCCAGTCACACTATAAAAAATTATCAGGCTCTCCACGGTCTGATAACTGGGAGTCTTTGCTCCGATTCTTGAATACTCAAATGTTGCTTTGTTTTAAAGTTCCATGTTTAGCACAAATGAGGAACTCAGTAGGTTTTGCCTAGTTAAAAACAAAAAGAGATCTCATCTAGAAAGAAAGTAATGAATGATTTGTGGGAGGCAACATTCATTTGGAGAAATTCAGAGACTACGTCTCCACTGTGTTCCCTCCTGCATTTAATGATATGGCCACAGACCAGATGACACACAGGATACAATTACATGAGGCGGTTTCATACACTCACACAAAGCACAATTCCAGCCATCAGCTCTGAGCAAGGCAAGCAGGAGGGCAAATGTGACTACGCTCAGCCTCAGCTAAACTGTTACTGGTACCCTGGCTGAGTCAGAGTCAGCACACAAAACTGCTGGCGTCACTGGCATCCCAAAAACATTTACACAGGAGTCAATTCATGTAAGCACCTCTGACACTGGGACACTTAGCACTTATCTGCTAATTAATCCTGCTACAAAACAAGTAAGAAACAAGTTTTAGGCCCTTGACAGCATACAGTGATATGGTGGATGAAACTAGATGGTGAGTCCAAAGGCCCTTACAACCTGAATTACTCTGTGATCCTAAGGGCTGATCCAACTGCCATACAGGTAATGTTACCTTTCAGTTTCAAAATGCATCTGCTGAAAAAGGAGGGTTGTCAGAGCCAGAAATGCATATCTGAAACGCAAAGGTAACCCTGCAGCAGACTACCTAGTCCCATGGGCTGGTCCTCCAAAAAAACCCATAGGTGCACTTAATGCTAAGAGCACGCTGGAATGTTTAAAAAAAAAAAAAAAGTATTACCAGGTATTTTTCAGTCCTGTTTTTAAGGAAGCAATCATTAAATTGTTGATCTAACATTCATATATTCTTTTTTCTCCCCAGCTTCTGAATTCTTTAGCCAATTTTAGCAAACTTCAACCTAATACAGTAGCGAAAACAGATACCAAAGATTGTATGCTCTTACAAATACAGTAATCAAAAGAGGTTCCACTGAAACACAGCATGAGGAAAACCAAAGCATGAGGTACCAGCAAATCAACATAGAAAAAGGCAAAGGAAATGAGGCTTCATACAACTTCCCTGCTTGCAAAATGAATTAAAACTAGACCAAGTCAGAGGCAACTAGAGCCCACTGACAGTGGGACTTTCAGTAGACAATTTTTTCATGTCTAAGTTCAAAGGGTGAGACAAGAATAGCTTTTAAGACAACTTCAAGGAATATCCCACAAAGACGACATGGAAGAATGTGCATACTTTTAATGGAGAAGCTAACAGGTTGGTCCTGGTGGGAGGACCCTGGGGGCTGATGAATATTTCTTTCTGCACCAAGAGAACAACAAAACTCCACTGAACAATTTAGAGACTAGCAAAGAAATCAACATGCCAGTAAATCCAGCACTGACACTACCCTTCCATTCAGGTCATGTCAGGGAAAGCGAGGATTCACTCCTACTCACCCTGCTGCCTACGAAACATGAAGGGTGATGGGTCACACATGCATATAAATGACTGCTAATTTTACTCCATAGGTAACAGGCACGACGTGAACAGTCTCTGTAAGCCACTTTGGGATTTCTGAGGACCAAAAGCAGTACACTCTTTAAAATATTTTACTCAAGGTGTTCAAGCAGTTTCAGGCACAGTATCATACCTGTTCTACCACACAAAGGACTGAAATGAAACTTTCCTATCACTGTGCACAATGCTGTTACTCTACACTGTACATAAACTATTCAAAATCATCCCAAGATCTATCCTAAAACTGAGTGTGTTGTCCTTATCTATTTATCTCCACAAGTTTTCCAATGTTCTTTCTGCAGGCAACTTTCATCTGACATGCAGCCTAAATTTACTCGCAGACAGTTTATATCCATTCGTTCTTGTGCTAACCTTGCCCTTTAAATCTAAGAGCTCTTTCCCCTCCCTGACGGTCACCCCTCTGATGTATTTATAGTCATATTCCCTGTCAGCCTTCATACTGTAAACTAAACAAGCCAAACCTCCAGTCTCCTGTGGTTAGGCAGGCTCTCCAAAACCCTGAACACCCCACTAGCCCTTCCCTGCACCTGTTCCAGCTTGAATTCCTTCCTTGCAGACAGGCAACTAGAACTGTACAACACATGCCACAGAAGGGCCCAATAAGGCACTCTACAATAGCATTAGTACACCCTTATCCCATGAAAATAAATCCCCAATAATCTGCCTTTTCCACCAATGCTTCAGCTGTGACCCTTTGCCTGAAGTGAAGCAATACACACCAAGGTTTTTTGAGAGCTGGCTAACTCTGTTAGACCTCTAATAAACCCTGGTGACAAGCACTGAAGTGCTGCAAATGAAACACTACACCAGCATTAAAGAAATAGCTTTATCTTCTCAATTTAGTAACCACAGTGCTTCAGTCTGTTGTGTGTTGACCCAGACTCCCAGTCCCAAACCAGAGCCCGCTGGCCTTGCCAATGCTAAGGCAGTCACTCTACCAAACACCCGAGAGAAAACACACGTAACAAAACAAAACCACCCAAACAAACAAAAAAGCAACAAAAAACACCCCGTAAAAAAACACACACCCCCCAAAAAATAAACAAAACGAAAACCACACACACAAAAATGCAACACACCAACCAAAACCACACTGACACACCAAACAAACAAATAAGAAAAGAAACAGCCACAGACAACATTTGTTAGACCCGGCACTAAAATCCTATGGGAACTTAATTTGGTCAACAAACAAAATCGGGGACTCAAATCTCTACAAGCCACAGTGATATGCAACGGAGACTTTTACTTTGTATCCCATTTTTCCATTTATTTCTCACCATCCACTATGAGCCACCAAGAGACAGGATATCAAGCTGTCTTTTAATTAAACACCATGTAAGTGTTGCAATTAGACTCAGGCTGCGTTGGTGGAAACATGAGATGAAAACGGTTGGAGGGGTTTTACTGCATGTCAAACTCTTGGTTGGTTTAAACCGTCTCACTAGGGTTTGTAAGGTTGTGTTGCAGACAATTCTGGGATGCCTGAGGCCTCTGTTCCAGGCTTTAACTACTTCTGAAACAGCTGACCCAAAAGAAAAAACACTTCAGTTTGCAAAGGCTCGATTTCTTCTCAGGGATGGGGTTATTTTCCCCTCCATTTCATGAATGAGTTTTGGATATTGAGCTCTAAAGCCAGTGGAAAAGAGGTAAGACAGACCTTGAATCTGCCACTGTGGAAACAAACTTCTGTCCTAATTATTTGAACACTGCACCTCCACTCTTCACACTCCCTTGAGATCCTGAAGATTCTCATTATTTATATTTGATTTGGTAATACCTTGGTAAACAACTGAAAGATACCATTCTTTGGTACACTCAGGCTCACAAACCTTTTGTTTTATGCAACCAGTAGCACATCCACAGTGTGCATGAAACAACAAGAAAATATTACTGCTCCACTAGAGTTCTTCCCACCGCAGCCAGAAAAGGACGATCCCTCCTGCTACACCAGTCATTGTCACCTTTTAAGTAGGAAGAAAAAGCCACAGGGAAATTCTAAATGCTGACTTGCTAGAGCAGTTAATTTTTCCCCTGCCCTGAATACAGAGGTCTGAAGCTAGTACTGAATTCCATCTATTCCAGCTGCTACCATCTTCTGCACTGCACCCTCTGTGGCACTCCCCACACTACTGATACCACAGAGTAAGAGCTGCACCATAATCCAATCAAGTTACCACACGGAGCAGTTACGTGTTGGGAAGGCAGGTCCAGCTGCTAGAGCCAGAACAAAAACAACTGATCAGTTGGACTGACAATTAACATCAAGGCCTACAGGAATAGGAGCATATCCTGGAGCCAAAACTCTGCTCCTCCATAAGTTTAAACCATAAGTTTAAGGCAGAAAAACCCATCTATTGGATGCATGCCAGCACAGAAGTCTAAAAATAAGGACCTAGGCACACTCCACAAATGCACTTCAAACCAAATGAGTCTTTAGCCCTTCCTAAGGTAACTCTTCTCCCCAAAAGGGAAGTCATCAAAAGGAGTTTCTCCCAAGATACCTCTTGCAATATGGGCATATGCAAGGAATAGGCTCTACTCTCAAGTCCAGATCTCAAAATCACTTTTCCTCCATAGTCCCTTTCTCATCTCCTTTGTGCATCGAAACTAATTTATTAGCAATTTCAGCTTCATGGTAAAGAGGGATGAAAGTGCTAGATGAATGTACACATTACTGATCTCCATGCACCCCCAGCAGCTCAAAACTCAGCAGCGAACAGCAGCTGCTTGGAAATCCGTTATAAGTCTCTTTTTCTTCCCCAGATGGTGAAATCCTTTTCCTCCGTGCATTTAATACTCAACAAAACACACTCACCAAATTATCATATCAACCCATAGCCATGCATGACAATTATTTCTTAAATCACAATTTCTTCTACTGAATTTCAACCAAAATAAACATGGTATAGAGAACAAATGTATGCTTGTAATGAACAACCATTCATCAGCTTAAGTAACTCTAATGGATGTCACTTTAAACTAAGCCTGCACCATCTGTTCTACCCCTCAATTAGCAAGCAAAAAAAAATTATTCAATACACAGTTTAAGAAAGCCAGCTAATTTATGTACGTAAGTTGTATTTCTCTTTAACTCAGTGAAACATGTTCTTGTAATGCTTGATATTCAGAAACAGATTAGAATGGAAGGTTTCTCTAATCCTATTAGGAATTTTGTCAGGGGAAATAAAATATCCATGCAATATTTCACCATATCAAAAAAATTCTCGTTAACATCTAACCATACATTTTACTTTAAAGAGCATGTCTCTCTCAGTAACAAAATCAGCTGGGAGCTAAACAAATCAAATCTGAAGTGCTGCATACATGAACACAAACAAAGCTCAGGACACAGCCCTTCCCTGACAGACTGAGTCTACCAGCACAGCAGGAGGCTGTGGATGTGTCCTCAGACCCGGGGGTCTGTTAACCATGTCAGTTCCCAGCTCGCCTCTCAGAGGCAAAACCCAGTGCTGCAGGCTGCTGGGCACAGAGCCTCGCACAGTCCGAGCTGCACTGGGACAAAGGGACCATCCCATACAAAGTGAGAAACTCTCCTTGGAAAGCAAACCCTCTCCAGTGAGACAGCGCAGCACCAAAAAAATCACTACTTGCCAAAGTGCATGAAAAAAATCCAGAACTTCATCCAATTCCTTACTGCAAACCTCCATCCAGTTCCACTTCAAACTGGCCTCTCCTACCACTCTGCAATGTGTGAAAACACTGAAGAGAGATTCTATTCAGTATGTTGGACCCTGACCTGGCTTGAAAGCGCTGTCACCACCAATCTTCGAGTTCACTCTTGGATGTTTGTCAAAAAAAACCCTGCAATAACAAGGGCTATTTCCCCTGGAAACCTCAACTCTAACAGCACAGGCAACACATCCCAGAGAAAAGAAAGGTGCAAGAAACCTCACCTCCCAATACTGCTGAGAAGCAGGGAAGAGAAGGTCACTGCCAAACACTCTCAGTTCACCTCTAGGAATATCAGGCTGGTTGAAAACTACTTTAAGATCCTGGACATATTACTTTACATTACACCTTAAAATGAAACATCATGGTTTGGGTACCGAGAAAGGCTCTTGAGCCACAGATGAGCCAGAAGATCCTGCACACTTAACATTGGCATTACTAAATACTGCAGCAGCAGCTCAAAGCGAGATGGCTCACCAAGGGATCACTGACGATTTCAGCTCTTTCCCCTGAAAGCCTGTTCCCTCAGCCACAGGATTGTGAACCTGAGGGGGCATGCTGAAGCCTCTGACACTGCTGTGCTGTTTTGCTTCATGTCTCAAGACAGACAGCTTTGCACAGGCCTTAGTTACTGTTTGGAGACTCAAAGCTGAGCAAAACAGCTCTCTTTTATGCTTAGCAGGGAAAGAAATGGAGTCAGGCAGAACCACCATCCTGAAACACCACAGACCAAGAAAACAAAACACAAAATGAAGAAACAGACCAGAGGCAGAATTCCTCTTTGGTCTGCAGCATCCTGTAATACCTTCCCCAGCCCAACCTCACTGGTGTCACCCACAACTCCTAGTGCCCACACACACACAGGCTATCTGCTCTAAGCAATTGCACTCCAAAGAGGAGTGAGAGCTCACAAAGAGAATTCATCTTGTCACCCTGCACCATTCTTCTGTCTTCTACACACCTTTAAGTACTGCTGGGAAAACTCAAGCCTGCAATGGCTGTTGGGTGCAGTTCAAGCACACTCCTGGCAAGAGCAAACATGCAATGGCTTTGCACTGGACCTCAGTGCCTTGTTTCATATAACCACCTTTATGTTTCCTTCACTTGAGAGGCATCCTGAACTATCCAAGTGCCTTCTGCACTGAAGGCAGCTGCCTGTTACAATGCAGGAACCAGTGATCGGGTCACGAGACCATTTGTTAGAAGAGTTTCAGAATAGTGAGTGCTATCAGAAGCATCTTAGGCCTCACTATGTTTTACAGATGATGTTTTTAACAGACTTGGGACAGCGCCAAGCAAAGAAAAGCATCTCTGCCCTCCATCATTCTTTTTTTTTCTGCATCCCTTGAAAAAGAAGACTCCATTGTCTACAGTCATGGTGCTGAGGTCAAGGACTTCACAAAATAGTGTCATGAAAAAATAGAAACAATGTACAGAAAAACAGCAAAGCCTAAAAAGGTCAATGATGGCCATGACATACACAGATCAAACTTGTAAGCCAATGAAGGAGACAGCTTGAGCCCTTCCTGTAAAGGTGCAGTTTCATCATCAGTTCAAGCTCCTTTTAATCCAAGCTGAACTGGTTTGCCTTACAGATGTCACTTCTTTGGTTCGCTGATGTTTCCTCGGTGATAACATACAAGCACAAGCGCTTAGTTAGAGGAGTCCTAGATAGGCAGGAGCCATGAATCAACTGGATGCTGTCCCAAGATAATGGGTCTGTTATCCAAACTCAGTCTTATTCTAAAAGCACACACTTTATCACTCAAGTATTAGGAAATTTCAAATCATGCAGATGACCTCAATCTTTTGTTTTAAGCTGATACTTTTTCAAATGAAGAGACTGAGAGGAGAAGAGAAACAGACTACAAATACTTCAGCTTCTTCCACTGTGACCAGACCACTGCTGTTTAGCTCTCCAGATGGCTGTCCTAGGGCAGTGATGCTTGGCCTTTCACTCCTAAAGTTGACACATTAATCCATGAACTGGATCAAATGACACCAGCTCCCCTGTGCTCCCTCAAACCAGACAAAGCTGAGCTTCCAAACCCCCATCCCACAAGCAGTCAGGAAAAAAGGCAATGATAATGCAGATGCAGGCACTAACACAAGAGGAAGAGACTGGCATAAGAGGGTGCACTGAGCCTTGGCTGGATCCTGAAGCAGACTTCACCACATCACTGACCTCCACATAGTCAGCTTGCCCCACTGAAAGGCTTCCCTTCTCCTATTATATTCATTCACTGACAAAACACCCTCCAGACATCTGAGACATGTCTCTGTTATGCTTACTAGAACTTATTAATCACAGCAAATGCTATCTATAGAACACACACATTAATGAACAGCCAGCTCAGCAGCGTGAGTTCTGGAACAGAGTCACCGCAGTACAGAAGTGCCACCAGTTTGTTACTGGAAAATGAATACCACAGAGATCATTGTAAGTGTGTAGTTCAACAGACCAAAGACTGGGAAGATGAGCAAGTTATCTGAATAGAAATTCTACAAACTAAGAGTGACACTGGGATTGCAAAGTACTGCACAGCTCTGTGATCCACATCACTTCATGAAATCCATGCAAACAGCACATTTTGTAACCATTTCAATTTTACTGTGCTTGGGTTACTCTTCCACTGACAATCATGGAAGTTTGTAAAAGAAAACCAGTTAGCAAGAAAAGGGGCAATAAGAATACGCAATACTCTCAGAAAATTGTATGTATACTGCCTGTTCACAACAGCAAACTAAAAATTTCTTCCTGTGCTCCACCAGAACAGATCCTCTATTGAGACCATATCAGCTTTCGTGGTTTGGTGATTGTGTTTTTAGTGTTTGGGGTTTTTTTTCCCCCTACATGCCAAACAGCTTCTACAACAGCTGCTTGTTGACAAAAAGGAAGAGAAAGAAATGCAATTGTGCAGAATGCTCTGCAATCCCACAACCACTTCCCAATCATAGCTTCTGTTAAAAATAATTTAAATTAATTTGAGCATGTTGAGCTCCAGAGCACTTACAACCTACACAGTCAGTCCCTCCTTCACTTCTACAGGTGTGAACTCCAGTACAACCCTCAGTTAAATATCTTTAGGCTCAGCTCTGTAGGAACTTTCACTCTGAGATTCTCCTGGACTTATCAAAAAGGAACATTATTACATCCCATACAATAACTTCAGTACTGTATTAGACTTTTCAGAGAGCCTCATGAACAGACTAGGACAGGAGTTTATCAAGTCACAGCTGAGAATCCCTTCCCACTCCCACAGTACATGGCTGTGGTAGGACTTTCTCTCTAAACCTGTAGGGAAATGAAGTAACATGACAAGGATAACAAGGCAGTGGAGTTCCATGTCCTACCAACTCATCTCAACACTGTCAAATTCAACAGAAGATGCATAAGCACAACATTATCTTTCTTGAGCCAAGTACAATTGATCTACTGTGCTGCCCACAGAAAATAGGAAAAGAAGTCTAGCAAGGTTTAATGACAGTGAAAAGAAGTGCAGTTTATATATGTTTTTTCAGTTTTAGAAACCTTTTAGTACGGCAGGAAATCATCAACATTGCTAACTACTGGCATGATCAAGGAGTGCCACCAGCTAACAAGGTACACAAAGAAACCAGGATATCACAAACTATGAACACCAAATGTAAATCCACTTGTGCTTAAAACACCATTTACTGAAATTCTTACTGCCTTGAGTCCTCAATATCATAGCAGCTATCACCTGCCAAGATGTGGAACAACAATCACTGATTCAGTGTAATTACCAGCTTACAGAACAGTATAATAGAATGTCTACTATACAGCTTTCATTTAGATCAAGTAGCACGTGACATCAAAACTTCTGACAGTAATCACATTCCATATGACAGTGTCTTACCTTATAATTGCTGGAATTTACCCAAGAAGTGGCCAGTCCATCAACCAGTTTGTCCAGCATAGTCTGATCATGTTCAAGATCAGCTGACTTCTGTTTATCTGAGAAATAATCTATCAATTCCTGGCCAACCTGAAGTCTCTTTCCAACATCCTTCTGCAGCACCTGCGCTAAGCAGTACTCCATAGTGGGCTCCATAGTGTCTCAGAAATACAGCACCAGCCAGAAAGCCAGAGGGCAGCAGGGCCAAAAACTCCCTCTACAAACGTACGCAGGAGGTCGCCTCTTTCTTCGATGAAGGTTACTGAGGGCCTGGGTTTCAAAGATGCGATTCTGAGAATGGCAACAATGCACCATGTGTGTGTGGACAGCAGCTGGCAGGATATTAAAAGTCCAATTTAAATAACTAGTAATAGATGAAGCAACGAGCAGCGCTGTACAGTTGAGTCTGCAATAAATCCCAATTCAGCAGTCCATTCTGAAAGAAATGAAAAAGAACAGTATTATAGGTTAAATTAAGACTGGAGGAAAAAAAAAGATTGAAAGCATGTCACAAAATAGGTTATTCACATACAGCTGCGAAGCTGTGGTAAGTCACATACCAGAGCAGCACTGGTCTATTTTAAGGAATCAAACAAGGTAGGTCAGGACAAAAACCTTTGGTTATTCTTTACAATAGCAGTTACCCATCAGTTCCCTAAAAGTTTCAGTGACAGATTGTAAATTTGCAGCTTAAAGTAACAGCTGATTAACAATCAGTATTATTGCAACTGCCACCATCCACCCAAAAAGGTGGGGACAAAATCCTTAAGCAGGTCACCAGGAAAACCCATCTACTTTAAGTGAAAGCAGGAAGAGGTCTGGATCCTGTTTTGACTGCTGGCCTTCAGCAATCAATGTCATCAGCTGGTCAGCAAGATAAAGCACTAACACAGGGCTCCAGGAATGTAAAATGATCCGTTTTCAAAAACTAGGTGCTCAAGCTGTTTCTAGGCTGAATTCTGTTACATCCCAACTACACATGTCCAGGAAACAGCATTCATTGGCACACTCTAAACACTGTTCTGACAACCAAGGCCACAATAAGGAAGGTCAGGCCAGACTTTGCTGCCACTCAGAGGCACAGTATCACCTCAGAAGATTTTGGCTTATTTAAAAAAAAAAAAAAAGAAATTACTGTATGTTTGGGCTCTGGTTATGTTCCTGAACCCTAGAAACTCTCTTGTCCACAGACTTCATTAAGGGACATTTTTTGTCCCTCCATCTGCAGCCAAATGAATCCCTCAAGACAGGGAACAGACTAAGGCCTGTCCTCCACCTTCCCACAGACCATGGCTCCTGGCATCACCATAGTGCTTCCTGAAGCGCTCCCTCATCACGTTAGCTCTTTTAGGAAGGAGGTGATAGAAATCCAGGGTGTCTTTTTGTTTCCTGGCTAACAATACCCAAAGCTAGAAATCTGGCCTACATTTTCCGCCAAGATGAGGAAAGCAGGTCAAGCTCAGAGTAAGGGAAGAGGCTGTGCAGCAGACACCTGGTTCAATAAACAACTGGAAGGAAGCTAGAAGCACAAGTTCACTAATTGGAAGCATTGGGGCAGCAAATCTAAATACCTTCTGTTTGAGCAAATCAAGCCTTCACAAAAGTCTTAATAAAACGAAGTGGACCTGACAGCAGATGAGATGCACAAAAGAACCCCAGCCTGGAAACAAAAGCACCCTTTGCACAGCAGACTATTCAATTCATTACCTCATCCCCATCCTCCTTGGCCACATCTTACCACCACCAAGCATGGCATCTAGATTCAGCTCTGAGGGCTTAAGCTTCCAGAACCCTACAAGCATTGCCACATGTGTCCCAGCTTCCCACACTGGTTGTGCAGGAGTCACCAGAGCGCAGGTCCCTCCATTCCAGGCAGCCAGTTCAAATCCCCGCTGGCTGACTGGGATCAAAACTGGTTCTGTATACCCATGGACTCACCTCAACCAACTGCTGGGCAAACCCTATCCTCAGCCAGAAGGATTGCTCGTGTCTGTACACTAAGCTCCCTCCTTGCCAGCAAAAACTCACCCCCAGAGCAGCAAGGAAGCCTTGGCTGCAACTGCACACACAACACCTCAAGCTTTGAGTTAGCACTGCAACAGATTACTGCTTGTGACCCCAACGCCAACGTGAACCATCTCAAGGACACACAAAACTCCCACTATTTTGTTTCAAGTCACCTCAAGAGGGATTTGATTTTAAATTCTAAAATGGTCAATGCTTCCTCCAATCAGCACTCTTAACACATTTTTTCTTTCTAAATGAAAATTCCAGACTAGAAGGAAGCATTGCCTTTCTTATTGCAGTTTCTGCTGATTCTACAGTTTCTCACTTGGTCAGTTTAGCACCAAATCTGAAAGAAGCACTCTGTGCTTTCCCACCGTCAACCAATATGTTCATGACACGGCACTCATTCCCATGGCAGCACAGGCACAAAACCAGCACCACTTCCACAGCTGGACAAGCACAGCAGACTCCCTGTCTGCAGCTTTGAATATTGGCCCCTGCCCTGCCCTCTAGAACAGGCTGGTCTTGCTCTTCACTGCAGACACTCCAGTTATGGGAGACAGTCTTACACACAGCAGAGTCTAAATATCCAGTGGAAGGATTTTCATACAGTAGGGAAGCATTTCACTGGACACCTGACTAGCATGGAGCTACTGGAGAAGGGACAGGGAACTGGTATTAAACTGCTACCACATTCGAGCTGAAACCCTTCGAGTTAGCTGAGCAGTTTGTTTCTGGACTCCAGAACCTGCACACATGTTCAAAAGGGGACTCTTCTGTTAAACTGGACAGAACATGGTGAAAAAAGTCTCAACGGCTTTTAAAATGGAAATGCAGAACCTGCTTAAACTTGAAAATTCAGATTACAGAAGGGTGTGAATGAGTGCTAGTTACCACAGAATAGCCATTTTTTATTAACATCACACAGAGGCAAGTCCCAACACGTCCAGAAACCATTAGCTGGCACCACAGTGCCATGAGAAACGAGCATTCAAAGTTTCAGGTCTGTCTTCTATGTGGTTTTCATTGAAGAGTTTGTAGTCTCTGCCTACAAGCACAAAAACAATCTTTAAAGCAAACTATTGCAAACAAATGTCTCTCAACGTTCCTCGCTTTTTAAATACATGAAGGAAGGCATAGGATAAAAATCATGGTGTGCACTAGAGAAGAACAAATTTGTCCACAACCTTGAGGACTCTAGTCTAAAGAAGATCCACTAGACATTATGGCACCGCTGTCAAATGCATAGAGGGAAGAAGAGCCAGAAACATCTTTGAATCCTGAGGAAAACAGTAATAGGAAGCCAAAAGGAAAAAGCTAAATGTGGCTAGCATCTACCAGCTACCAGATGTTTAAGTAGCACTTCTCTTAAAAAAAAAAAAGAAAAAAAAATCTTTTCTACAGATGTTAGGAAGTTTGTTGACTCCCCTCTTCCCCACAGGAGGAAGTGGAAAAAATATCACCTGAGAAAAACAAGACCCAAGCTGACAAAAAAATTAACTTCTCAGACAATGAAGCATATGGGTGGTGCATCCCATCAAGTCTGCAATCATCTGGGCAGATGCTCCCCACATAACAAGCTCTGAAAAACACTAATCCACAGTCTCAGCCCCAGTGGTCTACCTCTGTTCCTGGACTTTTTGGGTAGCCAGTGTTACAAGATATAAACAACTTTGGACTGGGATGTTGAGTACAACCTCTTCCCACAGAAGAACAGTCATGCAGAACTCAAAATTAGTAACTCAGTGGCACAGGTCCTGTGTTTGGAGCACCTCCCAGTTTTGAGATGTGTTGCCAGTATAAGTTCCAGAGCAAGGGTTTTCTCCAATCCTCCTCCAAGCCTTATAGTCTGCCCTCGAAGAGACAAGTTAGGCTCAACACGTAGACAAAATAATCCAACAGAAAAAACTACTCAATTCTGTCACTGAAAAAAAGTTCTGTTTCATTAATAAGCCATTACAACTATGTGCTTCGTAACACCCAAATTTTCCATCAACAGCTATCCAGCGGAAAGCCACTTTAGAGAGGTTTTTGTCTAATGCCACTTTGGAGCTCAAAATGATGAATTTAAAGGGGAAAGCTGACAAAGACCAAACAGCCCAAAGTTATTCAGCTTAGATACTACCATCATAACAGCATAAAAGCTGATAAAATTCACAGTAAAGCAACTGGCTCGACACATAGAATAAATTAATTAAAACAGTAATAAGGAAATACTTGTTACCTGAGATGCTGTCGCAATATTAAACCGAGTACCTAAGTCAGTGATTTTTTTCAGCACTTAGGAAAACACCACTGACCTCAGACTAAGTGAAAGTGCATGATTTGCAGTTCTCAAGTAAGGCTTTATCTTAGGATAACTTCACAGGAAATACTGAATCTTCTTCATCTTGCAAAGAAGGAAATCTGAAGCACATAAAAAATGCACTACTACCCTCTTGGGGTCCTGCCTATCCTTGGGAGTTCTTCCAATATAGCTATTTGACTTTAAAAAACATGTTCCACTCTCTTCTGCTCCAGATATCAGATTATCATCTTTGTCATGTTCCAGTCATCTTCATTTGCCAAAAAGTCAATGCAGGCCATAACCTCCCCAGACAACTGCTCCAGACACAGGCATGCAGAGACAAGCCTCTTGCTGCCACGCACAGTCACTGGAGGCAAGAGCCAGTGCCACTCAATAACCAGCTCTTTCCAGTCATCTTCCTGAAGGTCTCTCTAGACTTCCAGCCAGTAAGCTTAATTTGTAACCAACTTGTAAACATGACCACACTCCTTCAGTGCCTGTTTTTTTTGTGTATGTGGTTACCTGTAGCCCAACAGCTGCAGAAATAACACAGCAACATAGTTGTACCAACAAGTCTCCTTCTTGACAGGTCTCAAGCCCTAAGTGCATAGTCACTTCAGTTTAAAATTAGTTCAAGGTATATTCGACAGACCTTGACTTTCCACAACAAAGAGCTCTGATCCTTCAGGAGATCTCCACCCTAGCCAAATGGAGCAATTTTTTCAAGTATAAAGCGACCAGGCATCCAACCTGCAATAGTTCACCTCTTCAGCAAGGTGGGCAGGGTAAACACATAACTAACTTGCTTTGCCAGCCAAGTCCCTTGGGCAAGAAGTTCAGCGCTATTAGAACAGCACCTGGAACCTATGTGCTGCAAAGACTAAGTGGAGATCTCATCAGCAAGGCAGTGTCCAACTGCAGCTCTGCAGGAAGGGGGGGTGGAAGTTCTCAGCCCCCTGTCCACTTCTCTAGTTTTGCTTCCACTAGTACAGCTATGCTCTCCCCAGAGGGAATTGGTGTCAGGCCTCTACAAAGAATTACAATCACCAAGGACTCAATCAAACCTACTCTTTCCTCGGGTGTGCAAGTAGCCGTGAACAAAGCAGCTCAAAGTGTTCGTATTCTTCAAACTCTGAGAGAAGGAGGTGGCGAGTATAACATCAAGTGTCCTACTTGAAGAAGAAAGCAACATTTTTCTGGAGCCAAAGGGAGTTTGTAAGAAATACCCAGCAACTGACAGATGGGTTCTCCCCATTGTTCACCTGTATCCATAAGTAGGCAATAACATTTCTTTAGTGCCAGGGAATATTACACAATCACTGTGATTGTTTTAAATCAGTAATTAGTGTTGCCCTGTACTTGAGCCTCCCCCTAATCCAAAGATGGTATCTTAGATTTCCAGACTGACAACTCATGCTTGTCTAATTAGCTGGCGGGACAGCCCGGTGCTTATTGCTTATCTCCCTATACCAAGTGTCTCTGGCAGCGCTTGATGCACTTCTTCCACACCCCATCCGGCAACTTTAACTGTCCTCAGACAGTGCCAGTGCCACCACTTCTCAGTCCGACCTTGCTGATAAGCAAAGCACTGCCTAGGTGGATGCAGTTTCTTTTGGGGAAGGTCTTCAAAGGAGGGTTTCTTTCTCCTCCCACAGCACCAGCCACACTAAAGCAGTGTTTGTAAAACTCTACTGCGGCAAGCAGTTTATCCTCGCAAGAGCCAGGTCTGGCTGAAGGCTTCCTAGGATTCTGCTAAATACTGGCTGGTCTTCAAACTTGCCTGGAGTCTGTTAAGGGGTTCATATTCACAAGCACACAGTAACCAACCTATAGCAGGGCATAACTCCACTGCCATCAGGAAAACTGAAGCAGATTTCTTGAATGAAGACAGCTGAAAGATTTCCAGAGCTTAAGCTAACTGTGGCCTCCTCCCCCATGCACAATCCTTCTAGGCCAGATGCTGGCTGTGAAAGTTGCATTACCTAGCCTGGGTAAGATGAGAGATAAGCTTCAGATAACAGAAATTCTTATGCCTCCACTAAAGGTTTACACTGCTGCCTGAGTAACTGAACACCTCACACAGAGATACCAATTTCAACAATGCAACAATCTTCAAAAAAATCTCCTCAGTAATGAAGCTGCAGCAAATCAAGACAACTCGCAGGTCACCTCAATGTGACTCCAATACCCTACACTAATGAAACCACTTTGCAGAGTGGGGAGTAACACTTCCAGAGTAGGGTAGAAAATGAGATGAGCTTTAACATCTTCTGTTTCCCTAATACAACCCTTCTCTGAAATTAGTTTGGTTTTAACTTTGTCTGAGACCAAGGACAAGTTTAGAATGAGCTTTCAAGGTCTCCTTCCTTTTTAACAGTTCAAATGCCAAAATGTAGCTCAAAATCCTACAATGTCAGGAGCTGCTCTGTGTGGACTCCCTTTTGTAGACATCTCAGTTCATGGTTCCAAGGTAACGTACTCCAAGCAACTTATTAGGGGCCTATGGGACCAGTGGTGGGGGAGACACATGACTATCATCATGACACTTAATTCTGTAAACAGTACCCACGTTTTGGGTTTATGTGTATGAAAATACCCTTCCTGTCCCTCATTCTAGAGATCTAACCTTATCTCAGAGCCTGCAGACTGTAGCTCTGACACTGTGGGACCCTGGCACGTACACCATATATCACTGGCTCTACACCTTCCAGCTTGGCTCTGCAAGGTGTCCGAGCCAAGGGTGTGCAAGGTTCCCCCCAAGAGGCTGTGGTGGCATCCCAGAAGAATGGAAGTGGCATCAGCTCCCTTTCTACAGCAACTAGGAGTGCAGGCCAAAATTTTTCAGTCACATCCTAACCCTCTCCTCCACAATCAAGCAGTAATATTGGATCATCTGGAAAAAAACAAGGGAAGAAAAGGAAAAGAACAGACTTCCACCTGTAGTCCTGTGAGTAAAATGCTTAGCAAGGTTTGGAAGTAGAACACTACTGAGAATTAGAGCAGTGACCCACCATCACTTGCAGTTTGCTGGCAGGACAAGTGTCTTCACAAAACACCTGAATCTTGTAATCTCTCTTTGCATTGTGACTGATGAAGTCCCTCGGGCTAAGGTAACTAATTTAGACCGTCCTGAAGATGGAAAGCCTCTCATCGTGTACATCACTTGAAAAAAGAACTAGTATGATACCACCTTCCTATTTTACAGGCAGGTATAGGGTAGGAATTCTGTGCCTTCCCCAGAGCCACGGCAAAGCAAGTCTCCAGTGGCAGTCAGAACTGAGAGTGAGAGAACGCCCTGGGAAAAGAAAAAACTGCTACCATCACATGCTGGTATAAGATCTGAATAACTGAATCTTAAAGAGAGCAGTGCGTTTGACATAAATTTCTTACTCCAGTTCTCCAGGACCTTGCTACTCCTACTGATAATTAACTAGCTAGTGACACAGTAGTAAGTTTTTGTGTAGAAGTCCAAGCCAGAACTACCCCAGAAGGAAGTACTTGAGAGACAAGTGCTAATAATAAAGTGACAGGTTGGAACGGAAAAATAATACTCAAGATCAAACCTTGGGTGCAAGCCCTCAAGAGACACTGATTGTGGGATGCAACAGCAGCAGTGTGCAAGTCAACAGTTTTAGAAAAAGGTTACTTTCTTGGTCTCTCTTCAGGCTTCTCAGCTAACGCCCATCTCTCTTCCATGACTCTAAGCACAAGTTTTCTGCACAGCCAAACAGGGGTCTCTGCCTACCCTTGCTCCCCAGGGCTGCCATGGAAACTCTTGGCCAAGGAGAGAACTCAGCAGCAGCAGGATTTCGGCTGCTGACAGGGCAGTAGAAGCCAGCACCTAGAATCAGTTCAGCTCCGGGGAGGGAGGGGAAGGAGGGTTACCCTCTACATTCAGGCTTAAGCAGATTCTACTCAGCCTGGCACTTGAAACCACACAGGAGTGGGGGGCCAACGAAATCCCTCAACACAGGCTGCAGGGGAGTGCAGAAAGCCAGTCTGACACTTTAAGGTATATAAAACAGTGGGTGGAGGCAGCACAGCACAAGGAGGAGCAGAAAGAGGTTTTATTTGACACTATCATGAACTGGGCTGAACCCTAGTAAGAGTTAAGAGAACTTCTGCCCTGCAAAACCACCTGCATGTAACAGGCAGAGACACACCTGCAATTCCTCCCTTCTGCTCAGCAGCACTTTGAAACATCTGTCAAAATTTGACTTTATTTTGATCAGATCTCTGCCTCAGCAAATTATTGTTGGTTCAATCTGGCTTTCTGAAATATCTTGGAATCTAAAGCACCTACAAGCAAAATGTAAAGAAAGGGCCATAGATTAAGCCTGAAATACTGAAATGCTGCATCAGGGACTGGCCTGGTCAGGCTGTTTAGTCTGTTATCTTGCTGGCAGTGGAAACAAATTAGAGATTTTTACATCTTCCCACTCACAATAAACTAATGATGATGATGCTTCTCTAATAATTAATTTTGTGGCTCCTACTTGGCATACTTGTTTCTGGATGCAGAATGGCTATCTCCCTCCTTGCAGAGCCAAACATGCAGAGATTTGATTAAAGGGCAGAACAGGAAGCAAGATGAACTCAAACACTAACCATGAATTTAGATCAAATCTCTCGGGGAGCACCTGCAGCCTCTCAGACAAAACCCATTTGTTGCCCTTCTATAACTTGAGCAGTTACAACTCTATCCAGCTCATTTGGGTTTTGTGGTGTGGTTTTTTTCAGGTGTAAGAGTGCTAATGCTGCCAAAGAGAGGCGAAAGTGAACTCTCCCATGTATGGCAGCGCCAGTATGCCAGTGCAGTGCAGAATGCCAAGGAACATGCATATGCTCAGCTCCTCAGTATCCCACCATGCAAAGCTCATAACCAGCTCACGTCAGGCTCTCACACAGCTTTGAGAACTGGTAACAGGCTGCCCCAATGGACAAGATCCAAACCACTGAATGAGCTCTAAAGAAACACATAATGCAAACTTCAACACTGTATAGTGTGATGGAAATGGAGCAACTGAGCAAAGTGCAACATGAAGTGGACACCATCAAACAGCAAGGTAAAGCTAATGCTGCACATCACTGTCACATCAACCTCCATCAAGGAAAGAAGCAAACCCCTTCCCTCACAGTCAGACTGCTTAGAATGTACTTAAGTCACAGTCTGAAGAAATTAATAGACAAGGACAGTCTATTTTATTCACTCAGGTGACAGACCTTTCTATACTTGCCAGCATTTTCTCCACTGCGTTGGCAATCACTGCTCCAAGGTGTGCTGGCACTGTCAGAATCCAGGAGAAGCTTCAATTACAACTGCCAGCCAAGGAGGCGTGAACAGCAGCAAGCCCCATCCAGGCACGCCAACAAGATTTCCAGCCCTAGTCTAGGCAAGGCTCGAGATAATGAGACGCTCGGGGTGACACATGAACCTGATCCAAAGTCATCTGAGGCCAGAAGGGACCTGTAATGGCAGTCCACAAGCTTCAAAGTCACATTACTCTCACAAAAACCCACATATATGTTGAAATAGTGAGGTATATGCAGGGAAGGTCACTACTTCATCCATCTGAACATTTCGTGTCCAGCCTCTTGAAACTTATTCTGACCTGCCTCTGACACAAAGGTTGTTGAGGGCTCCTCTGTAGAGGACATCTCGCCCTTATCCTCCTCTGTGATGTTGTAAACCATTACAGAAGTGGCCAGACTTGCTGTCAGCTCTCATCCTCTAACATCCAGCGGCCCTGACCAAATTGCCTTACGGGTAGAGAAGGATTGATTAACACTGGAGAAACAGATAAACCATTTCAGTCTGACTTCTGCTGTTTAAATATATGGTTCTCTTAACACCTAAGTTGCAGCATAGATTTAAGATTCCTATAGAACTTCAAAGATGCCTGGAGGACCAACTCATTCAACCACAGGCACTCTCTCCAGCTGTACTTCTGGGGAACATCATGTGAACCAGAGAAACATTTCCACCTCCAAAACTTGCTGCTCAATCACTTTTAACACCGCCTGTTATCAGCTAAGTGAAGCAAGGCTGGAGTGTATAACGCCATGGCATTTTTCTTCTTGAAACAGAAACTTGTGAAGCTGCTTGACAAATTCTAAGGACTTCATAGGAATGTCGCAGGCATCAGTATGAAAAAAATCTATTTATGTTGGTAACAATAAAAAAAAATAAGCAAGTGAGACTATGAAATACAGAGAGAATTGCCCATGGTGACATGTCATTCCTCTGTCCCTCTCGTAACTTCCAGGCTTCAGTCCCACTGACAGAGTTCAACAGAGAAAACAAGCAAAGGCTCGACTTTGCCAAGCCCAGGACTGCAGCACAAAGGCTTGTTCCACACAGCGAGCTGTGTTGCCATGACAAGGAAGACCCTGAATATGACAGTACTGCAGTTCCATCCTGCACTTGGGTGTAGTCCTTTACTCAAGAGAAAGCTCACTCCTACTGCAAGTTCTGTACGTATCCCCCTCCAGCTGCAAACCTCTTAAATCCAATTCAGAACCCCACATGGAAGCAAATACTTGCACTTCCAACACCTTCCAAAGAACTATATCTAAGCTCTAAATGGTGTATCTGTGTCTCCAGGTATCAAGCGACAATACTTTTGATTTCTCTTCAGCAGCGCCCAGGTAGCATCAAGAGGAGTACAGAAAAGAGATGCAACTGTTCAAAAGATGCAGAGAAATGGGCTGCACTACTCAGCAGCAAACCGGACTAAGACTTATTTGTCTCTGATGCTGGCACAAGTGCTGGGCTGGAGACCACATCCCTGCTCAGTTAACACTGGCTTGGCAAACGCTACTTTATTTAACCCTGGTCTCCTATACTAAACACTCACTTATGAAATAAGTCCAAGTGGGGCAGAGAAATCTATTGGTCAGAACCCACACACCTGGGGAGCCTCTTCGCTACTCCACCACAGGCTTCCCAGACAACCCTGGCCTGTTATCCTACCCCAGTTTCCCACAACCTTGTCAAGCGGCTGTGCAGGGTATTGGGGAAGGAGGCAGCCTTTCCCTTCCTCACCAGTATCTTCAGACATCTAACATTAAAAATAT